>JAKVQR010000262.1:0-34942 GCA_030462915.1 Petasospora meyerae | reverse complement strand
AAAAAAAAAAAAAAAAAAAAAAAAAAGCGTGTATCGGCTTTACAGCTGCTCGACAAGACGTGATACATAAATCAATGCCATTCTATAAGCTAGGACTCCAAGAAATTCCTTTCCAATGCTTGTCTGGGGCTGGGTGTGTCTGGAAGTCATATGTATCTTCTGAGACAGAATGGTACTCGCTGCGACGATCATAGACTCGCACTAATGGGGTGTGCCCCTAGCTGATTTACGTTGCCACATTGATGGGCGAATTCAGGTAATGAAACCAGAAATAATAGCGAAACAGCGAAGTTAGACGTCTTCCTTACTTCTTGTATTGGTCCTTTGGCTGATTGTACTGTTCAAGAATTTCATCTAGCACTACAGAATGTCTTCCTCTCAAGAGTCATCGGTGATCAACAAAGACGCTGAATCTTCGCTTGAATCAACTGCAGACGAACCATCACAAAACACCTCATAGACACCTCTCATCAAACTAAACTCTCGGAAGGTATTTCTATCATGGCTTCTGCTTTGTTTCACCACTGGCCCAGTTGCCTCGATGACTCGTACATACGTCCCTGCTGCCATCCAGTCACTGGCATTGAAACTAGGGGAAACTTCTCAAGGACAACCATGTACCCCTCGGGGAAACGACTGTTTTGTCAAATTTGGAGTCGGTAAAGTACACCATACCTCTTATGTGCTGTATTTGAAGGCCATATACACTGCACTGGAGGGACTGGTCGCACTGCTGGTGAGTGGAATTGCTGACTACTCCAACTACAGAAAGTGGATACTCATAGTGACTATTGTTCTCTATGGCGTTTGTGCCATCCCATTTGCCGGTATGAAAGATACAAACTACGCTACTTTGAAAGGTATGAGTGCTCTATATGGTATCCTGAACGTCATCAATGGAGTTTACTAGCTCTTGGAAGCGAGTTACATCCCGTTATTCATGAGAGGGGCTGCGTTGTCTCACGCTAATGTACCCCAAGACAACCAGTTGGATTCTGAGGAAGTCAGACGACAGATGGTACTGAAACGAGGCTCCAAAGTGTCTGTATTGGGGCTTGTGGTGGGTAATCTCGGAGGAATTGTGGCGCTCACAATAGGGATGATAATTTCTCATACTCGTGGCGGCCCTATGGAGAACGGATATCACAATTTTCTCATTGCCATCACTGTTGCTGGATGTGTCACAGTGGTGTCTACGCTGAGTGCTTCTTGTGTTATTCCATCAGTGAAAGGAGCAGAGAAGCCAGCGAAGACCAAATGGCTGGTATTTCACAGTTTCAAGCGCCTATGGGGACTCCTCAAACAGATCAAGACTCATAAGAACGCCTTTCTTCTTTGCGTTGCCTGGGTGATTTGGAACGTCACTTACACGAACTTTCTCAGCGTATTCATGCTGCTGTTCAGATCCACTCTGGGGATTGGCAACACAGACTCTGAGTACACCATTTACACATGGCTCTCATACTTCATCTCTTCTGTGGGATCTCTGTTGTGGATGTATACTTACCCTCGTTGTTCCTGGAAGATGAAGACATGGGCCTATCTCTTCCTATCAATCTCTCTATTCACCAACTTCTGGGGATGTTTGGGTATTTCACCCTCATCATCAGTTGGTTTCAAACATCGCTGGGAGTTCTGGTTATTTGATGTCATGTACTCTGGATCCTCCTCTGCATTACGTTCTTTGAATAGGGTCCTCTACAGTACTTTACTACCACAGGGGAACGAAGCCCAGTACTTTGGGTTGGAAGTTATGCTAGGGGTAGCAGTCGGATGGATCGGAGACCTGGTGAATGCTGCTATACAAGATCGAACCAACCAGGATAGGATGCCCTTTGTACCCAACACTATACTGGTCAGTGTATCGATTGTTCTCTACTGGTTGTGTGATACTGAAGCAGGTATGCTTGAAGTCGGTAAGATAACAGTGGCCCAAGATTGAAACTCGCCAAGAGCCCAACACCAGTGAACCAATGCCATATTCATTCATACTTTGCGCGAATGTTTTATCCTTTAATTAAGACAATATCTTCACTTTGATCGGGTAGTTAAGAGATATGTATGTGAGACTGTGCCTCGTTGAGCTTAACACCCCTGAGATGAGATTTCCTGTCTCATAAGATGACGTCATTGCAGGAAGTTTTCATCCGTACTACTGCCATTTTCCTGAGTGTCAATAACTTGGTGACGCACAGAATGAGTTCGCGGTAAGCGAGGAAAAGAAACGAACAAAGAAAAAAAAAAAAATCAGGTTGACTCGGCTGAGCTGTGAAGCCTCCACCTTTTTTCCTCTCGGGCGCGTTTTTGGCACCCCTTTGAAATTCTGATGACAATTTTAGATCAAGCTGCACCGGTAATCCACAATAAACAGCTTCACTCTCTAGCTTTTGTCTTCTCAACTTGCTCATACATTCCAGGCGGTTCAAAGTTCTACACAGCGCTTATTACGCTGACTCTATTGTGATTACTCCCATCACAACCGCTCTATTTATCCACGTTTTTGCTCCCTTCACCCCGCCTGGCGAACAACCACACAGCAGGTGAAGTCATCTCCACGAGAGAATCATTGATCAGCGCTACCTGATTCATACCCACAAGCACAGTTCCTACACATACTCGCTATTTCATCCACATACTACAAACACAAGATGCTACCTCTCAAAACACTACTGACGTTGGCTGCCAGCACGGTGGTGTCGGCTCGTAAGCTGTATGCTACATCTCTCGTGACGTGTATGGAAGATTCCCAACTGTCTGCCTCCTATTTCGACGTGACATTTGATCCAGACGATGGCTCTCTACATTACACACTCGATTTCACGTCAGAGGTGAGCGACTACATCATCGCAGACGTTGATGTCTACGCATACGGTTTCAAGATTATCAGTCAGAGAATCGACCTCTGTGATTTGGACTGGAAACAGTTCTGTCCTTTGTATCCTGGACAGGTGGAGATTGACTCCATCGAGTACATTGACGACGAGTACACCTCTCAAATCCCAGGCATCGCATACACCGTCCCAGACATTGATGCCTACGCACGTGTCAGAATCAGATCTACAGAGAACGGTACGGATTTGGCCTGTTTACAAGCCATGGTCTCCAACGGTAAGACAGTCTCCCAAACAGGTGTGAAGTGGGCCACAGCTGTTATTGCTGGTCTTGGTCTGCTCGTGGCCGCTATTGCCTCTGCCTTTGGTAACTCCAATGCTGCCTCGCATGTCAGTGCCAATGCAGTCTCCCTCTTCTTGTACTTCCAATCTGTCGTGGTCATTTGCATGCAGCATGTCGATCAGGTTCCACCTATTGCCGCAGCTTGGTCTGAGAACTTGTCGTGGTCCATGGGTCTCATTAGAGTCTCCTTCATGCAGAAGATCTTCAGATGGTATGTTCAAGCTACCGGTGGAACACCATCCCTCTATTTGACATCATCCACCATTAACGTCTTGGCCCAAAGATCTCTAGAATATATGGGAGACTTGGCTAAGAGAGGCTACGAGTTTGTCAAGAGAGAAGACCCAGTCGTTCTGTTCGGTAACCAAACCGTCCTCATCTTCAGAGGTATCAAGAGATTGGCTTACCAAGCGGGCATTGAAAACACTTCTGTTGTTGTCACTGGTTTCACCTTCTTCATTCTCTGTGCCTACGTGCTTGTTGGTGCTCTCTTTATCCTCAAGTACGGTTCCGAGATTTGTATCAGAGCAGGTTGGATGAAGGCTACGAGATTCGTTGACTTGAGACAGAACTGGAAACCTATCGTCAAAGGTGCTGTCTCCAGATACATCCTTATCGGTTTCACACAATTGGTTCTGTTGTCCCTTTGGGAGTTCACAGAGAGGGACTCACCTGCCGTTATTGTCCTCGCTTGTCTCTTCTTGCTCCTTGCCATCGGTACTCTTGGTTGGGCCTCATGGAGAGTCCACGGCTTCGCCAAGTCCTCCATGCAAGAACACAAGAACCCAGCTGCCATCCTCTATGGTAACCAACAGGTCCTGGACAAGTATGGATTTTTCTACACGATGTTCAACGCCAACAAATACTGGTGGGGCAATGTCCTTCTCTTCCACACTTTCGTCAAGTGTGTCTTCATTGCACTCTGTCAGAAGTCTGGAAAGACTCAAGCTATGGTGTTCTGGATCATCGATATGGTTTACTTGGGCCTCTTGATCCACTACAAACCTTACTTGAACACCCCAACCAACGTTGTTAACATCTTGATCCAACTTGTCACCACTGTCAACTCGTTCATCTTTGTGTTCTTCTCCAACATCTTCGGTCAACCTGCTGCTGGTGCATCCATCTTGGCATGGGTTTTCTTTGTATTGAACGCTGCATTCTCCTTGATCTTGTTGGTATTGATCCTGGTTCTCTGTGGTATGGTCATCTTCTCCAAGAACCCAGATGCTCGTTTCAAACCAGCCACAGATGACAGAACCTCTTTCCAGCGTCACTCTTTCAATGGTGGTAACAAGGGTCCAACTGCGGAGTTGATGGCATTGGGTCTTGCAGCCAAAGACCACAATGCTAATTGGGAAACCGAGTTGAAGAACATGCCTGAAGTGAACAAGTCCTCTGGTGACAACTCCATGAATGACGATGATGAGACAAGAAGTACTGATGAAGACGTCAAGGTACCGATTACCGAGGAAGAGAAGGAGTCGTTTGCCGGTAAAGTTGCCAGAAAGCTCTCACTGGGACGTTCTTTGAAGAAGCAAAGACCTGCTAAACAGGATACCAGCTTGCTTAGTGACCAAGGTGATAACAGTGATGAGGTTGCTGCTCAAGATACACTCGATCCTTTCGCTAATGTGGATAAGACACACAAGAAGGATGTAAGTGTTGCCTCGTTCAACTACACAGCTGCTCGTCTGGGTGCTGATGATATCACCACAACTAATGACTTTATCACTGGTGACAACAGAAGATCCACGTTTGGCGGTGTTGCCGATGAAGAGGACGACGTACACTACACCAAGTTCTGAAGTGGTACAACCTTAATATACTCATGCTTTTGATTTGTTATACATATAGGTGAAGTTCCCTGTAGTGGTAAGTTTTAGGTCATCCCACTGTGTTTGTAACTTTGAGACGAAGTCCAATTTCTTCACTCGATCTTTCAACTTACTCAATGAAAAGAGCAGCTTCAACTCCAAGTAACTCAGTTGGGCATATTCCAACTTACTAAATACACCAGATTTCTCCCAACGATCCCAATCTTTATCAGTGTCGTTGTTGTTTTCAGTGTTGGTGGTGTATTGTTTCAACAACTGAGTCACGTTGGTCACCACTGAAGAAAGGCTTTTCAAATCCAGTGCAGTGTAATGGTAATCCTCGTTGACTTCAATCTCCGCGTACCAGTTCTCGTAGGGAGTCTTGTCCAGAGATGATTGCTTTTGGATGACCGACTTCAAGAAGCCAGTGGTCAGACCCAACAGAGATGTAGGCTTACCGAATCTTGGATCGATATTAGAAGGCGTGTACAAGTATGGTGTTCTGAAGGACATCAACTGACCGTTGTCGTTGTACTCGTACTGTGTGTTGGTGATGTCATCTGCAATCAAAGGGTATAACGGTACAGACTCGTTCGAGTGGCATTGAATCTGGAAATGTCGAGAATGTTTCAAGGCCTCCAAGTACTTGTGTTTGTCATCATCAGACACTTTGCACTCAAACAACGCACCTACCCAGGTATGTGGTGCATAGAGGATCAACTCTCTGAGAGCGTACTTCTTCCTTCTGGCAAACTTGTAACAACTAAGGTCTCCAATGGGGCTGATGTCTGAGTAGGTGACTGGATGTAAGTCCTCATAACTCGTTTGCTGGGAATCCTGGAAGAAGTACTCAATGAATCTGTGCTGAGAAATGTTTCTCAAGAACTGTTGGAACTTGTCTTTGATGATCGATGTCTTCTTCTTTGGAGTTGTAGTTGTAGTTGACGACGTACCGTTGATTGCTGGACTCACACTATGGGGATGTCTGGGCGACTCCTCTAGTTTGGAAGGTGGCAGCTGGTGAACAACAACACCTGAAGGATCGATGACTGTACGGTTCCCCAAGAAACAAACCGGGGTTTGCCAATCAATGTCGGTGTCTCTCCCTGTTCTCTGCAAACGTTCATAGAGCATTTCACCATTGGTACAACTTGAGAGGGAAACGAAATGCAACAAGGGTGGCTTCAAATCTTTCAACAACACATGACGCTGGATCTTGAACCCTGAGAAACCGATGTACTTACTGAGGGTATCGTCTTTACATGTGGAATGGTCAGATGTTGTGGGTGATGATGCTGCTGTGTTGGGCACAGCGAGAGGAAGAGCCTGTACGTGGGCAAAGATAGTGAAGACAAGTGGTAGGAGACATTTGGGGGAGGCAAGTTTGGGTAACATCTGCGGCCTCAAGAGAAATCACAATAAGGACACGACAATGAAGTACACGACGAGGACTTTGAAGAAGAAGTTAAGAGTGCGTCTGATCATGAAGTGAGCCGGCAGAGTTGAATAGCAAGTGTGAGATCACTGGAGTCTGAGGTATCTCGTCTGTGCTCCATTCTCCGGGTGTGGTCTGTGATGCTCAGTTGCTTGAAGATTGTCCGTCTGTGTGCGTTTGTGGTTTTGCGTTGTGAATGACTGGGCACAAAGCTGGAATGGAACCTCGCAACTTCGGTGTAACAACGTACAACGTTAACATGTCTCCAAGTACATCTCTCTGATCCGGAACACGTGTGTCTTGAGTATCTGTGCATCCACCTGACAGTCGAACTTGATGAGGAACAGGAGGGAAACCTCCAGAGAGTTCAGATCCTTCGCATGGACTCCTCCGACTTTAGCCACGAACTGCTATCGGTGATTGATGTCTTCCATGGTTTTACAAGCCAGCCGTATAGATGCGAGAATCAGTCGATGGACGTTGAACCGAGTGAGTTGTAGACACTTCCAGGTGATGACCAAGTTGTGGATGTAGTGTGCAGCGGCGAGATAGACTGTGGTTGATAGTTGGCACAGCTTGTTTATACGATCGAGATACTGGCGAAGTGGTATTCCAGGATCCTTCGAGAGTGCAAAACGTTTTACGAGGTGTGTAGTCTGTGGTGAAAGACGTTGCTGTGGGTGTGATGGTGATGCTGTAGGTGATGGCAACTTATCTGCTGTGGTGATGAGCACTTGGTCACACAAATCTGTCTGTACTTGGCTCTGAGAGTGACGTTTCTTGCGTGGTGACAACGGAGGTGTCTCCTCTGTATCGTTCATGGCTGTGTCGTCATCGTCATCATCAGAGCAAGTATTATGATCCAAAGAACACTGCTGTTGGACAGCTGCAGTGGACGACATCGTAACCAGTCGCTCCAGCATGAACTCCAACATCGCCAGTGCAACCAACGGTTCGATCTGGTTGACATCCAAACAGTCCTAAGATGTGTTTTCAGGGTTCCATAGGGAGAATATTGCACTCAAATCGACATCACATAAGCTGTCGCTGGTTGCTGATGAGGTTGAAGTGTTGACGTGTGGCTCGGAATGAGAAGAGAGGTGAGGACGCGGATGATCAACAAACGTCGGTGACCTCGAGCGTAGCCTTATTCGAATGTCGTTTTCCATCGTGAATGGTATAGTGAACTGGCTAGTTAGAAATCACTCTGCTGGTCGAATCAGCTGGATACCAACACCAATGTTTGTGTGTCTTCTTCGTGCCAACTCTAGTATGGGGAACTTGGTCTGTCCAGTTCGCGAACTCGCCCAGTATGCTTCCACTGGTTGGCTAGCTCCGGAACAGTTGGCAAACAGCGGAAGGTGAACCCAAAATACCACTTGTCCTGTTCCATTGGGTAGTGGGTGGGGGTCAGATTTGCGTACTACACCGATTTATGCCACATAGCACACCGGTGTGGACACATCTCGTTCTCTACACCACTGTTCCAACCTCGGAATCGATGATCTTGATCCGCATAAGTTATTTTTTTTTATCGTTGGCGCCTATCTTATTGACACTTCGTCCCATGGCAGAACTAGTATTACCCCCTTATATGACATCGTTATTCTCCCTGGCTAGATAATCTAATTCAACGCGACAGAAAGCTGATGTCGCTAAAGGACACATTTTTCTGAATCAGAAATCTGAACATGATCTACTTCTCACATGAGCTTAGCGATGATATACCTCAACACACACCATATATATCATGCCTTGAACATCTATAAGCTTTACCCTGTCAATCGTCTACTTCCACAGTAAGCCTGGATCATGATAATTATACTTTACGTCAATGCGAATTTACCCAGACACTAGTACGCTTGGAAGAGGTACGGTCCCTACAATTATACCAGGTTTGGACAGTACAGCTGTCTTGTGATACTGCTGGGCGTCCATGGGTAGTCTTGATCGGGTTTGGCGCTCCACAAATCCATTCCAGGTACAGCTGGACACCGTCTATCTTAAGATTGTTCAACGGGACTTCGTGGTGGACATGAATCAAGTTCAGACACTTCAGACCATCAATTACCATGTTGAACTTGGAACACTCTCTGCAGTAGGTACATGCACTCACGGGTGGGATGATGTCTATCTACTTCAACACAGGGAACTATGATCCTCTGAAGATCAACGTCCATGGCTCCTCGGGCTTCTCTTGGTGTGCCTTGCCTGGTAGTGGGATCCTCAAGCTTACCAGCTACTGGAATATGACATGCACTGGAACATGGGAAAGATGGACAGCATATCCTTTGACATTCAGCTCTTAAATGGCTGAAGAGATGTACATCAAGCTCTAGCTGGATAAACCCTTGGCGTATATCTGTGGAACTTTGGAGAGAGACAGAATGTCCACTATCAGGGGACGGCTTTCACCCTCAAATCGTTACTAGGTTATCAAAGAACTTAACTCCCAAACATCAGTGCTCTGGGAAAGGGCCACTAGCTTCAGTTTTTCAATTCGGTAGCATATGGGTCTTGGAAACAGGCCACGAGGAGTCACAACAGCCTCAAGTCTAAGCTCTCTCAGATTCGAGAGTTCAACACTCCTTCTATGTTGTGGGAAACTCTATGCTTCAGAACAGACACTCTCCTTCCTGGATAACACCTTCCAATCAAGGAATTCAACGTCGTCTTTTAGCCGAGAGTAATAATCCTTGTGATCAGCAAGTAATACGTTGTTGTAGAACTGAGACAATGACAGCCCGTTCATTCTAAGGCGTGTGATACGTGGCTTCTTGGTCGCCGAGTGGTCAAATTGTAATATCTCATGATGTTGATCCTCCTCCTGAAAGTGCATAAATGGATCTTCGCGTGACCAGTCAGTGTTGAACAGATCTATATCCACTACCATCAACTATAACTCTGGCGAAAAGCGTAGTTTGGAGGCTGACTTGATATACAAGGAAGGTAGAGCGGCCTGGTAACTGCCCGAATAGCACACTGATACTATTGGAGTGGAATAGCAGATTCCATTGAAACATCTAGTCGGGCGAATCACCACAGTGACTTCAGGAAGAATAGGGCAGGGACGGGAGTTTGGCTCTGGTGTTCTGTAAAGAATTGACACGATGCGATTGTCGAACTCCATGTTGAATCTGTGTTTTCGACGGAAAAGAGAGCGGTGGAACCAGGACGCATGTGTACAATCATCCATGGATATCCCAGGAACAAGGGTGGTATCTATAGTTACCGGCTCGTCAACATCACATATCTCGTGCTTTCTATAGATCTTCTCACTCTTCCAGATCTTCCATGACTTCTTCGGCTTCTCCGTGGGCTTCCAGTAGTAGATTGGGTACTTTCTTCCAACCGTCCTGTCCATGAATGGGATCAAAGTCGTTGATCCTCTTCCAGTGTCTTTGATGCAGAGCACTGTATTGGGATCTAGATATTGGGAAAGTTCGGGAAACGGTGATACAATCAAGGTGGCACGTATAAGAGCCTCCTCACTGTCCATGCAGATTATTTTGATGCGGGATTTGTGGTCTTTGGATAGCCAACTATTGTACCCAACCCATCTATACGAACAGCAGATGGGTCTGTACTGAATTCCCCTAGGAAGACACTCGGGGCGAAGGTTTTTGTGTGTGTAGTAGTATGCCACTAATACATGTCGGCGTAGTTCGTTGTAAGCAGTTAGAAGACTGCCCAACGTTTCAATGTCTCCAGATCGAGTAATGTGTTTCATTATTCGTAGGAAGATCTCTTCGGGGAAACATGAATCTTCCAACATCTCTTGGGGCAGACCTTGTATGATTATTCGAGTGTGTGTGATTGGAGTAGGAGACGGATCTTGAATGACATGATGGAAAGAAGAGGAGTTGTAGAGGTAACTGTGAAGGTTTGAGTAACGAGCTGTTATGTCCTCTGTGTTTCTGTCAAGCTGAGAAGTTACAACGAATTGCAGTTCTCTTATCAGGAGCGGAGAGATGGAGGCAGTTGAGTACGTCATTTTGTTTGGGAAACACTTCGAGACGATTCCATCAGCGATAGTGCCAAGTTGGGTTTACTCAGGACAATGTAACGATAGCTTCAATAGTTTGACTCAGAGAGGTTGAAAGTTCTCACTCCAGTGAAGTATCGAATGAGTTCGCGCAGCCGGCCCTAGGCTGGAACTTGGATCATTATCTTATTGACACTGGAATATCATGGCAGAATTTGACTGCCCCTGACATGAGAAGTTACAGCTAAAAAGGGGGACGAATACATAATTTGAAGAGCTGAATCCATTCACTGTCATAGAAAGTTTGACATTTTGAAGAGCTGAATCCATCCACTGTCATAGATATTTTGTCAGGCCCCTAACGTCCATCAAAAGATATCAACTTCTACCATGTCAATCGACTACTGCGACGAGAAGCTTCCCAAAGAGGTTGTTCTTCGGATACTCCGTAATGTGACGAACGACACATTAATAAGCTTCCTTGAGGCATATCCACGGTTTCTCGACTCCACAATCCTGATCACCGATCATAAGCTTCCCAGCGCAATACTGTTCAATCTGGAGATTCCACAGAGTTTCACACTCAAACGAAGAGTTCTACAGCCGACAAATGCTGCAGAAGCTGACTTCAGACAGCAACATGCACTGTGGGTCTCAAGCAATCTCCCAGAACTAGGAGCGTATAAGGAGCTTCAATATTATGATCCGAAACAGGATATTGAGCCAATTCGAATCTTTGAACTCATCACCGGTACACAAGAGCAATTTGGAACAGATATCACACGCCCCTTTTACGGCGCAACGGGTAGATTGATGCAAGTTGATAAGGAGAAGTTACTCGCTGATCATAGAAACTTACTTGACAATGCCGGCTTGTCTGATATGCACGAGGGGTGTCTTTGGAGAAACAGTCTCTCGTTCCTTTTTCTTACATATCCTCATCTGAACGATGAGGTAAACTTAGTCTAGGGAGGTTCTGACGAGACTGACCACCATCGCGATTGGTTCACCGCTGTGGGACCCTTGGTGTACTGCCATTTCAAGATCGGCCTTCCGTTGTTGTACAATTTCTAGAAGGGGGGAATTCATCTCACCAACGAGGCTTTCATTCAGCATAGGGCAACTTTCAGTTCACTGACTGCAAAGGCTCTATTTGGACATGGTGAACATCCAAATCGCTTGAGATTAACGTTGACTCTACACCTTCACTCCCTGAAAATTGACAACCTCTACGAGATATGTGATC
This sequence comes from Petasospora meyerae, assembly GCA_030462915.1. Lineage (NCBI taxonomy): Eukaryota > Fungi > Ascomycota > Saccharomycetes > Phaffomycetales > Wickerhamomycetaceae > Petasospora > Petasospora meyerae. Next base: position 23,285 of record JAKVQR010000262.1, on the reverse strand, counting down.
TCCACCTCCCAGAAACAGTAAGAACCCTATGCATCGAGTTGAAGAAGAAGAGGACTAGTGGGTATGGAGAAAGACCCTTGCTTTCAAACATTTCGGCTCCTGGGATCATACAGTTGGTCATACGTTATCCACCAGGAGCGTTCCCAAAGCTCGAGAAACTTCAGAACTTGGCTCCGTCAATTGAAATTCGTGATTATTGTAATACTCATCTGGAGATTGCAGATTTCGATGCAATTTCCATGGCACAGTGTAGGCCTCATGAAATTGGCGCAGTTGCATCATCGACCACATCAAGTGTCGACCATCACCTTGATCAAGACTTCATAAATGGACTCGATCTGTCGTTCATATCTCAGTATATGTCGGTCAAGTTTTATGGTGCCCCGGCCTCCATCATGAGAGCTATCAAGTTTAGCCATGTGCAAAACGTACATTGGGAAATAACAAACTGGAGTCATAAAGATGAAGCGGAATGGATTACCGATTTGAGTGCTCCTAATGGAGTGATCAATCAAGAGAGCAAAGCAAGTGAGGTTAGCAACCTGAGAATTGTTGGCAGAGTACCGAATATTGTCATACCAGGCTTCAATTTCGCTGCTGTCTGGGGTAATTCATTGAGTATTATCATCGTGGCTAAGAACGTTTGTTTGTGGAGGTTCTGGCAAAGTATAAGGGATCAGTTTGTTCATGACTACTCTCTCCGCAAAGCAGGTTCTAATAAGTTATCTTTCTAGTCAGTCTGTCTGATAGGGTATAACGGGTACAGTGAAGAATACTTTGATAGAGAATATGAGTATTTCAAAAGGCTGGTACCAGAAGAGCGACGTCTCAATCCGAGACAACGCAGCTCGGCCGTTTTCGTTGGATGTGTGGTAGGGGTTGACGTCATCGACCCTCATGAATTGGTGAGCTCAGGATCATATCGTCAACTACTTATTGACTAGTGTTATCATGCCAAATAAGCGTAAATATAGAGCAGTGAATGATTGATCAATGAACAGTAGATCGGCTGCAAGCTTAAAAGCTCAAAAGTCTAGTGCCATTACCATAAGAGCATAAGCCGAATTTTGTCGGGAACACCTACCTTATCCCGGGGACCGGAACTCGGTAAGCGTATGATGTATCCTCTACCTGGTACATCCGCGTGTATGTCCATGTATATCTCCATGTTGTGATGGTATATAAGGTATAGTACTGAGGTAAGACCCACTGGGCGACTCTAGTATCCCATATAACGTCTGGTACGGTAGCTGGTGTACTGGTGTACACCTACCGTTCCCGACAAATTTCCCAGCTTTTTGGAATTTTCCCAATAATATAGTTAAGGAAAAAAGCTAAAAAGCTCGGAGACAAAAAGCTCAATCGCGATTTTTCAAACCCTAAAACCTAATTTGAAAAGCGCGGCCTACAAGCACTATTGTCACAATTAAAGGCTCTGTAATCTGTTATCAATGTTATGGGGGGTCCTTGTCAATTGATGCATCTATTGTCAGTTGGTATCCTAGAGTGTGTAGACAGTAGGTACTAGCCTCTAGGTAGAGTGAGGAATATGCGGGGAGCTAAGCTCTTATATCTTCTCCAGTGGTATAACTGTGTACTGTGTACATGGCCCGTACACGCGTACACGAGTGTGACACAAAAGGACTGACTGATTGATCAGTAGCTCATCCGAGTGCTTGAAAAATAATACAACTATAAGGCATTGCACCAGCATGTACCCTGTATATCCACCTTAATAGTTACCGTCAGAACACTCAATGAACGACACAAATCAGACTCGACGTCATAACAGCAACAGGTTTCTTTCCATGCTCGTCTACAAGTTGGTGTATGTCCTGGCAAGCTTACATCTCAAGAGTGCACTATCGCAAGGAGGCAATACAGTGCCCGAATTGATTGATGATGACCCAGACGATCAGAACGATGACTCTGATGAGTCCACAGTGAGAACTCCACCCGATTACACTGCATTGGCAGGTACAACTCTGCACAACTCCACACTACTTGACGACTGGTGTGCATTCCATTCAGCAACAGTAACACATTTGCAATAGGTCATCGATTGGCCTCAGAACAGTTCTGTCAAATTCCAACTTTTGCTCAGGAAGTTCCATGAGAGTGTTTTCAACGAGGAGTTAGATGGGACTTCACACTTTGAGTTGAAGCAGAACATCGAGGAATCAATCAAAAAGCTTGAAGATTCAGACACTTTTCAGTTGACAGAGACATAGATGAAGAAATATTGGGGTGCTGATGAAGGCATGGTTTCGATGTGGACATCCTGTATCTGTTGGACTTGTGTTTTCTTAACTGTTGCAAAAAGCCTCACCCTCGACTGGAATTCGTCCTCCGGTGTTCTCTATCAGGAATTCCCAAGAGTTGACAGAGCCAAACGACTCATCTGGTATCTGGCAGAGAGATTTGAGAGAGTGTATCCTGAGGGGAGTGAACAGTATGCTGTTGATTATGAGTCCTTTGTGAACATCTTGATGGAGGAGATGGATCGCATGGGGTTTGATGGATCGCGTTTCGTTGAGCAGGTTTGACAACCAGAAGAAGATGAGACTGATTGACTTCAGATTGTTGGAATTTCTCTGTCGGTGTTTGCATTGTTCCCAAGTCGCTGCTTTCGTGTTTCACATCGCTTTGAAACCTTGATTTGATGGATTGGTGAAGTTCAGTAGCACGCGTGGAGTAGTTACTAGTGACACGTCTCCAGTTGACAGCTATAATCCGCGAAAACGTTCGGTGACTTCTTCATTTCCCGGCCAGGCTGTCAGTGTCGATCCCGTTGAAGAGAACAACAAACCACAATTTCAGCCTACAAGAGTCTCAATTGATCTCCTTCAGCCAAACTCTCAACCACTGGAAACTGGCAGCTGTCACGAACTCACACATCCAGACAACCAGCCAGGAAAGAGCAATGAAAGTGGACATCAAGGTACGTGAACCTTTGCCTGTTGCCAGCGGCCAGCACAGCTGTTCTCTATCTTCACCCACACGCACACAGTACTAACGAAACAAACAAACAGAAAACGTTCATGTCCCGTACCGACAGGGTCAAGGGAATTGACTTCCACCCAACGGAGCCATGGGTGCTCACCACCCTGTACTCGGGCCGCGTGGAGATCTGGGCCTACGACACGGGCACCAAGATCAAGTCTATCGACGTTGCAGAAGTGCCTGTGCGTGCTGGTCGTTTCATCGCCCGTAAGAACTGGATCGTTGTGGGCTCCGACGACTACCAAGTGCGTGTCTACAACTTCAACACCGGAGAGAAGATCACCCAGTTCGAGGCCCACCCTGACTACATCCGTGCCATTGCTGTCCATCCTACTCGTCCTTACATCCTCACCGCCTCGGACGACATGACCATCAGACTCTTCAACTGGGAGAACAGCTGGAAGCTCGAGCAGACCTTCGAGGGCCACCAGCACTACGTCATGTCCCTGGCTTTCAACCCAAAGGACCCAAACACTTTCGCCTCTGCATGTCTCGACCACACCGTGAAGATCTGGTCCTTGGGTAGCGCAGTGCCAAACTTCACCATGCAAGCCCACGAAGTGAAGGGTGTCAACTACGTGTCGTACTACCCACAATCCGATAAGCCTTACCTCATCACCGCCTCCGACGACAGAACCGCCAAAATCTGGGACTACCAGACCAAATCGCTCGTTGCCACTTTGGAGGGCCATTCCTCCAACGTGTCCTTCGCCATCTTCCACTCTGAGTTGCCCCTCATCATCACGGGTTCCGAAGACGCAACCATCAAGATCTGGTCCTCCACCACCTACAAGCTCGAGAAGACCATGAACTACGGCCTCGAGAGAGCATGGTGTATATCCTCCAGTGTCTCCTCGAACTCCATCGCTGTTGGTTTCGATGCGGGCTTCACCGTGTTGTCCCTCGGTAACGACGAGCCTCGTTTGTCGATGGATCCAGCCGGTAAGCTGATCTGGGCTAAGAACAACGAGGTGTTCAGTGCCATCATCAAGGACGCCAAGGACTTTGACGACGGTGAGACCTTGCCGTTGTCATCGAAGGAGCTTGGTACTGTGGAGGTGTTCCCTACTACCCTCAAGCACTCTCCAAACGGAAGATTCGTCAGTGTCACTGGTGATGGAGAGTACATCATCTACACCGCTATGGGTTGGAGAAACAGAGCTTATGGGTCCGCACAGGACTTTGCTTGGTGTGCTGATTCAAACATGTTCGCCATCAAGGACTCCAACACCTCGGTGGTGATCCACAAGAACTTGAAGCCTAAGCCTAACGGCGAGATCGACTTCGTATACGGCGTGGAGAAACTGTACGGTGGTGCATTGCTCTGTATCAAGGCCGATGCCTTTGTGTCCTTCTACGATTGGGAATCTGGTGAACTCGTCAGAAGAATAGATGTTGAAGCCACCGACGTTGTGTGGTCAGAGTCCGGTGAGTTGGTGTTGATCACTTCTGCAGACTCCGCTTTTGTCCTGAGCTTCGACAGAGACGTCTTCCAGCAGGCTTTGGAGGCAGACAATATCGACCCAGATGAAGGTGTGGAGGATTGCTTCGACGTTTTGTATGACGTCAACGAGAGCATCAACTCCGGTAAGTGGGTTGGCGACGTGTTCATCTTCACCACTGGTTCAAACAGACTCAACTATCTCGTTGGTGGTAAAGTGTACAACATTGCTCACTTTGACAAGACCAACTACGTGCTGGGATACTTGGAGCGTGATTCCCGTGTCTACGTTGCTGACAAGGACATCAACATCTCCAGTTACCACTTGTCCCTCGCCGTGTTGGAGTACCAGACACTGGTTCTCAGAGGTGAATTGGAAGAGGCCAACGCCGAGTACCTCTCCAAGATCGATAAGGAGGACATGCTCAAGATCTCGAGATTCCTTGAAGCACAGGACTACTTGGAAGAGGCCCTGCAAATCTCCCCAGATTTGGACCAGAAGTTCGAGATTGCCCTCAAGACCAAGAACTTCGACATTGCACACCAGATTGCCCTTGAGGAGGATTCAGAACACAGATGGAAGTCACTTGGTGACTTGTCCCTCGCGTCTTTCAAGTTCAAGCTTGCTGCTGAGTGCTTCGAGAAGGCACACGACTTGGAGAGTTTGTTCCTGATCTACTCGTCTTTGAACCAGAAGAGCAATCTCATCTCCTTGGCAGAACAGGCAAAGTCCAAGGGAAAGTACAACGTTGCTTTCAACTGTTATTGGACTGCTGGTGATGTGGCACAGTGTGTGGAACTTCTCAACCTGAGCGAGAGACCAGTGGAGGCTTCCTTCCTTGGCTTGAACTACGGTGTTGACGTAACACAATCCGTGTCTCTGTGGAAGAAGCAGTTGGAGTAGCTAGGTAAGGGGTCTATCGCTGAGAGAATTGCTACGCCTCCAGCTGTGGCTCCAGAGGGTGATCTTCTCGATTTGAACGATGAAGAGCCAGTGGAGAAAGCCGAGGAGGTTGAGCCTGAGGCTGTGGAAGTTGCTGAGGAGGAACAGTAAGAAGATCCAATCATTTTATACTATTATTAACTGAAGACTTCCATCTTATCGACACTCTTCTTCTTACCAAGACACACGAAATAACACTCTTTGGACTCTGGTCGGCAGGCTTCCGGCTTGAACCGTGTGACTCTGCTGAAGACTCTCTTCAGTCTCTTCTCTAGCCCTTTGTCCTCGCTACCGGTGTAAAACTTGCATGTGAACGAACCACCTGGCTTGAGAATGTCAATGGCCAAGATCAATGCGGCATCACACAGATCCTGTAGTCGACTGTTAGTATGTTGTCCATTTGTGGTTTGGGTTATGAGACACTCACGATGCTTCCTTGGTGATCCTTCACTGCAACACCACTTGTGTTCAGCATCCTATGATAAGCAGAATTAGTCGTGTTGTTCCAGTAGCGTACCGGGGGAATCACAGGCGCATACATATCACTTAGTATCACGTCCACTGGCTGCTTGTCTGTCTCGCTCATCTCCAGCTATGGTTTCTCCAATGGACCGTCTTCGCTCTGATGGTGTTCGTAGTCGATGTAACTCTGATACTCGTTCTCCTCCGGTGTTCTGGACCTGTGTAGGAAGAATTCCTAGATCAGTTGGTGTGTCCTCTTACTCAATATATTGGCTTGTAGAGCTGATGCTCCCTTTGGTGGTTTGGCTGGGATGATATCCACACCAATGATCACACCGTTGGGTGAGGTCTTCTCCACTGCAACTTGTGTCCAGGCACCAGGCGCAAACCCAAGATCCACGACTTTCTAGCCCGGCTTGAACAGCTAAAACTTGTCATTGATCTGGATGAGCTTGAATGCTGCTCGTGATTTGTAGTCGAGAAACTTGGCGGCTTTGGTGTATTGGTCTGAGTTCTATCTGTTGAGCCATTTGTTGGAGGATGCCGTCTTCTTGGAATGGAACCGTACAAGACTGGCGAGAGGACACAGTCGGAGTGCCACCAGTGGATTGTGATGGTTGATTATGAGAGACATTGCGTTGTGTTGTTGGGTTCTTGTTTGGTTACAATCGGTAAGTTTAGAGGTTGTTTGAGCTTATGGAGATCTGTTAATCTGACACATCTTGGCCCTTGAGCTTGTGCTTGAGTTGTTGCTGTGGTAACAATACCTACAGCATAGTTCAGATCACATGCTTACACCTAGCGTAACCCCAATCCAACGTACTACAGCTTCCGCGAAACAATTTTATAGCCACACAGCAGTTCTGCAGAGGACACTTCCCGTGAAGATCAGTAGATTTGTATGAGATACTTGACAAAGTTTGATGGCTGTTATACCTTATATATCATCTATAAAATATTAAACTATTCTACAGTTGCCATGTAGCATCAAAACGTGGTTCCCTTTGAAGTTGGCACTCTCTTGGTACCCCTATTTGTGACTGTCCTGGTACCCTGCTCAAAGTGATGTACGGATGTGTGGCTGCCCTAAAGAACTTTTTCTCCCCTTCGCGAACTCCCACAGTGCGAAATCCTCACCCTCACGCTGAAAAATTTCCCATCTACACCTTCTCACAGATGGTACCCACGCAGGGAAACTTTTAAGTCTCTTCTCCTTATCCGTCGCAAGCCACTCCAGGACCACCAAGTAATTGGAAGACAGATAATCAAGCAAAGATGTCCAAGATCTCCACTTCCCAGGTTAGAGAGAACGTCAAGACCGTCTTGACCTACGCCAACGAGACCAAGAAGAGAAACTTCTTGGAGACCGTTGAGCTCCAGGTTGGTCTTAAGAACTACGACCCACAGAGAGACAAGCGTTTCTCCGGTACCTTGAAGCTTCCACAAGTTCCAAGACCAAACATGTCCATCTGTATCTTCGGTGATGCTTTCGATGTCGACAGAGCTAAGTCTTGTGGTGTTGACGCTATGTCCGTTGACGACTTGAAGAAGTTGAACAAGAACAAGAAGCTCATCAAGAAGTTGGCTAAGAAGTACAACGCCTTCATTGCTTCCGATGTCTTGATCAAGCAGGTCCCAAGATTGCTCGGTCCTCAGTTGTCCAAGGCTGGTAAGTTCCCAACCCCAGTCTCCCACAACGACGACCTTTACGGTAAGGTCCAGGATGTCAAGTCCACCATCAAGTTCCAGTTGAAGAAGGTCTTGTGTCTTGCTGTCGCTGTTGGTCACGTTGAGATGGAGGAGGATGTCCTCGTCAACCAGATCATGATGGCTGTTAACTTCTTGGTCTCCTTGTTGAAGAAGAACTGGCAGAACGTTGGTTCCCTTGTCATCAAGTCCACCATGGGTCCATCCGTCAGATTGTACTGAATGTGCTGCCCTGTGTTTGAATTGATACTAGGAAACCTCTTTGTATAATAAACTCATTAAAACGTGTTTGTTGCTACAAGTTATGAGATGTAGTACAAGGTTAACCAAAGAAAACAAACGAATATGAAGAATTGAAGTGAATATAGTACGTAAACAACAAAAATTAGATCATGAGCTTCTCTTCTCACTGTCAGAGGCACTGTCCAAGAGCTGGTCGATGTGATCCTCCTTGCCCTCCATGAGCTCCATGTTGGAGTCGAGGGTCTTTCTTGGACCGTGGTATGTCTTGTAAGCGTAGAACTTGTAGTACAAGAAAGAGAGCAACCAAGTACCACCAGTGATGGCAATGGTGTAGTTCATGGTCTCCTTGTCAACAGTTCTGGAGGTTGGGAACATCGCCATGATGATGGTGAAATTCGTAAAGAGGATGGTGAAGATGTTCACGATTGGCGAAAGAACATCGCCAAGGTAGAAAGTACCCGGTCTGAATCTGAGAGCAGGGTCCTTGTCCCACTGTCTGTACATTCTGAGCATGATTGGAGTCTGCCATGCGAAGTAGTTACCACAGATGTACAAGGTGAAGAGAGCGTTGGCAGCAGTTGGTCCAATCAAACACAAGAGACCCATGATAACAGCGAGGATACCACCAAAGAAGATGGCTCTGATTGGCACTTTCAACTTGTCGTTGACCACCTTAACGATGGAGGAGAATGGCAAACCGTTGTCTCTGGAAAAGGCCCAAATCTGTCTGGAAGTGGCAGTGATGGTGGAGGCACCCATCAACCATTGACAAGCAGCAATCAGTGCCATGAAAGCGATAGCCCATTTCTTTCCCAAGGAGTCAAAGATGAGCTCCGCCATTGGCTGACCGGAACCGGTGTTGATGACGGCCTCCAAGTCCTTGTTGATACAGAAGGAGCACACGATAAGGATGATGAAACCGAGGATACCAGTGGCACTGATGGAACCGAGAATACCAATTGGGACGTTTCTTGTAGCGTTGTGGGCCTCTTCGGACATGTGGACACAAGAGTCAAAGGCACCGATGGTCCAAATGGCAGGCATGAAGCCGTTGTAGACCCAAGCCCATCCAGTAGGCCAATCGGTCAAGTTCTGGGTATCAGCGAAGACCCACTTAGCATCGTTCTTGTCCTTAGTACCAACTAGCATCACAATGATGAAGAAGACCACCAGAGCAACGTTACAAATGACCGAAAGAGATTGCAACTTGGCAACACCGTAGGAGGCAACACAAGCGGTGATGACGTGAGTGACAACACATCCGACAAAGACACCGTATGTGATTGGGTCTGTGATCTCGAAGTCGCCGTCTTTGGCGATGTAAACGATGGAGAGCAACTCCTTGGCGAAACCGTAGTCGATGGAACACAGGGCACCAGTGAGGGCAATGGAGTTTGTGTTACCAACAACGAAAGAGAGTGGGACTCTCAACCAATCTGGAGCGTAGTGGTAAGTCCAATAGTACAACCCACCAGCGGTTGGGATGGCAGATGCGAGCTCAGCCATACAGAGACCGATACAGAAGATACAACAGGAGGCGATGAGCCAACCCCAGATGGCGCCGTTGATGGAGTAACACTGACCCAAGACGGATGCGATGGATGGCAACACGGACATGATGGAGAAGGCAACACCCACCATGTTGAAAGGACCGAAGTGACGCTTCAACTCGTGCTTGTAACCGGCAAGGGCCAAGAGCTCATCATCTGTCAACTTTTCCTGAACAGCAGCACGGGCGTCGATTGGGATGTGTGAGTGGACGTCTCTGATGGCAGACTTCTGGGCATCAAGGTCTGTGTTGAGGGCGTGGGAGGTGATGGACTTGAGCCCGTGTGACAGCACCGAGGTGAGTTGTGGGGACTTCGGTTTGTTGATGTTGTCTGATCCCATTGTGAAGTGTGTGGGAGGGTAGAGTTACTACTACTGATCAGACGTATGTATGTATCTATATATGTATGTGTGGGGTGACTGCTGAAGGTGAGTAACAGCAGATGGCATGACTTTTATAAAGCTGGATACATAAGCTCCATAAATTTCCCATTATCAGGACGTATCAGTCGGTATCAGAAAAACTATATGTGCGAATCAGTGTAGGAGACGCACATCCTGGTTGTTATCTCTCCCTGTGTAAGTGTGCAGCAAGATAGGATACCTAGTAGTGTTTGAGATCATGCGGGAGACGGGACCTCTGATTAGCACTGATAAAGAGCACAGCGTAGAAATTCCATGGATTTGTTGTTGTTCTGCCTGGCCCCCTTGTCGATGACCAATATTGACCACAAAATTTGGGGGTCGTTATCGGTTCCACACGGCGTCACTCTTGATAGGTCCGATCGCAACGGTTTTAACTTGACGCATATCTGCCTCGGAATAATCCTGGCGGAGGGGTGATGGTGAAACTGAATCAGAGAGTTCTACAGGGAAACAAAGGGTTTATATACTCGCTCGCAAGAGGTGTTCAACTGTACGACATGTGATGAACATGTGATCGGTATAGAACTTGCTCGCCGTCTGTTCAGAGTACTTGTCAGATCATGAGCAAAATAGTCTGCCCATAATATGGTGAGATGAATTTATCACCTCATCGAAGCCGAGACACACCCAAGATGTGCCCAGCAAAAGCATGGCTTGTCACCAAATCACAAGCCGTGTTGGCATTTTTATCCGTCATCAAACTCAAATTGTGGGTCGTAGCCTGTAGCCGGAGTTGGGATTCCGCCACTGCTCGTTCACATAGTGGATCCAGTTACTGCTTTCTGATACAGAGTCTGCCATTTCATATGCTCTATGTGAAGTGTCAATTGGTGATCCTTCCGTATGCGGTAGTTTGGACCCTCATTCCCCGCGCATTAGTGTCTCAATGCGGCAAGTGTGAACGCAGGAGTCCATCGTACCTAGTCATTTTTGAACTCAAGTCTCAGAGGAGACGATTAGTGGCATATAGTTGGAGATAGAGTACCTACAAACGAGGACAGAGCTCTAGACGTTGGAATGTTAATAATCCACAATCCACACTAGACTCATGACGTGACAAAAGAGAATCGATGAAGGCGGATAGGCCGGCACTGGGTGGGATGTGAGTCTAGCGCATGGAACTCTGGAGATCAACTCATTCGGAATGACAATACGGGGCTTCTGTAGAATAATAGAAAGTTCAGGCAGAGATACTTGAAAACTCAGTTCGAATTCGAAGGAAAGAAGGGGAGATCTAGTGAGAACGTACGCTTGAAGGTTGTAGACTATGACGTATATAGTGCTTGTAAGTTGTAACCTCCCCTTCTTATCAAATTCTGTCATTTTGTGACGTGCCACTCAGATGGAGGTTATGAGCACAGACACCTGTGGATAGATACTTGGAGAGACGTTTCATAAATCAACGAGCACACATACCCATAAGAGCTGGAAAGACATCGAGTAAGCTCAATAACTACAACTCTAATCGCCCACATCCGATCCACATACCAAAATGCTGTCATCTCACAACAAAGGAGGTGGCTTCCTCTCCAAAATCAGATCCACCGGAGACAAACTGGCATCTCTTTCACTCCGATCAGAACACGATGGCGACCACGAGGACTCTACACTAATTCACAAGGCACTGGTAAACCACTATATCCAAGCCAATGAGCCGTTCCCCGAGTGGCTAGGTGCATCTGAATCCCAAAGACAAAAACATCCACTTCATCAACAGCAATGGCAAAGGCCGCAAGCCACAACAGCCACCACCACTGTACCACGTTCATCCTCGTCACATTCATCAGGTTCGACTGTTGATGGATCCAGAAGAGCTCCTGCTTCTAGTATGTTCAAGGGAATATATCAGAGTGGTGCCTCTGCAGGGAACACACACCAGACGCCACCAATGGCGTCTACATCATCACAAAGGCCAATGTGGGGGAAGACATCGGGAAGTCGTAATGATGGTGCCACACCTGCTCACTCATCGTCAGAATCTACTAGAAGTAGTATGAAGGATAGAATGAGAAGAAACAATTACACCTCGCAGTTCGGGGTTTGATACGGTTTGTAATACCATGAACAAACGGTGTAACGTCTTCAGTGACTCATTCATTATCGAAGTAGTTGCAGGGTGGTAGTACAGCCAGTTTTCTATGGAGTGAACACTAAAAGTCGCAATATCTGATATAACCAGAGCTGGCTAATGAGATAAGATTTGTGACAATTTGTCTGGACTCTGTATGTCTGGACTCTGTATGTCAGTATGTTTGTATCACCTAGATCTGATCAAGATGTATCTGCTCATGGATGCTGGATGACGACATATGACTTCCGCTTAGATGGACGTTTCCGGGATAACCCTCTTGTTGAGAGTCTTGGTAACTTTGTTGGTATACTATCGGAATAGTATTCGGTGTATTTACTCCCATGTCCAAGATCGCTCGTCCATCATCGATGTGGTTTGAGATATGCAGGAGAACACATCGGGTCTACGGCTCGATATCCTGGTAACCTTACGTATAAGTTTAGTGCCGGTTACGAGGTACAAATTAGCATCTTGAAGTATATGACACGTAGTATGATATTCTATGGGTGTTTCTAAATGACTTATAACAGAGATGGAATTCATTCTAGGACAAGTACTCTTATACCTGAATTTAGGTCATCACTTATAACCCAGAAACGACGTCATGAACTCCTCAGTGATCTCTTCCACATGCACACCCATGGATCGCCGGATGGCGAGAGTACGTCGAGTTGGTGTATCCGCAGTAATGAACCGCAGTTTCCCACTTCCGTCTTGAACTCTATTGACTGAATAAGGGATCCAATTGGCTAGCGGTGTAGAGGATCACCGGTGCCGGGTGGCCATGTGCTTTCAAGTTTGAACTTTGTACGCTGTGGGGTTGTTCTGCATGTACGCCTCAGAGCTTGAATGCCGTGACCCTTGAGGAGGCACATTCCGGTCTGGTACTCTCTGCACATGACAGCTAGCACCCCGTGGGTTATCAGTCCATGAGTCACTGGTGGTATTAGTATTAGGTATATCCACTACTTCCCGCTAGTGTCAACCAAAATAAGCTTTCAATCGATCTGAATTCCTTTTGGCGTGTTCCCTTACCAGAAAAACCGTTATGCAGGTTGTCCTTCGCTTGTTTCCGATTCCAGTATTGCCCGCTTGAACCTCAAAAAAAGCTTATCTCACCAACTCTTCCGGATTAATCCATAGACGCTCTATCAGCTACAAGACTACGATACATATAACTGCATGTTTGAGGTTTGATTTTGGTCTAACTGGCAACGTTGAACGTGGGGTGTTGAGTTATTAAAGTTGGGTGCATCAACACACATGTCAACCTCTTTCTTTTGTTCCCTCCCCCGGATATGAACTCTTCTGTCTATCCACCATCTACCACCTTGCGTCTCTAGAGGCATGAACGAGGATTTCTGGGGGTTTCTGTCTTTGACGATCAGTCCATGTCGACACAGATAGATTCCGACCGTATGGCCCTGAATTATACTTCAGATTGCCGTCCAGTGGTGTATATAAACGTGGGCACAACCCCATGTTTCAACCATCCTTCCCAGTACGACACTTCTACTTTCTACAACTACACACGCTTAAACAACCACCCAATATGAAACTCACTTCTATCTTCGTTGTGGCCTCTCTTCTCATTGGTGCTGCCTATGCTGCTCCTTTGCCAGAACCTGACTTGGTCTTCCCAACCGTCTCCATCGACGTCGATTTGCTCACCAGCATCGCTGCTCAGTTGATCCCTACCGAGACCCCTGACTTGTCCGGCTTGGTTGATTTGCTTCCACCTGATGCCCAGGACGATTTGGAGAAAGTTGAATCAGCCTTCAGTGCTATTGGAGATTTGGTACCAACTGGTACCTCTTACTCCTACGCTACGGTCACCGCTGCCTTGGATGAACTCACTGAGCTCTCCGGTATTGACAAGCTTGATGGTTTCTCCAACGTCTCCAAGGCTGCTTTGGACTTTGTCGACTTGATCCAGGACGACATCCCACTGAACGCCACCGACATCGTACCAGCAGTTGTCACTTACTTGACAAACGTCACCCAGACTCTTGCCAAGGTCAACTACCTTGCCACTGATGCGGAGGAGCAACTCACCACTGCATTGGACACCATCCAGTCCCTCGCAGCTTCTTCTACCAGTTTGATCGACGTCATTGCTCAGGCCAACGTTGACTACACTGCAAACCAGGAGATTGCAGAGTTTGCCGGAAAGGCCAAGGAAGTGATTGATAAGATCAACAGTGCCTTGCAAACAGTCTTGTCCAGTAAAGTGTTCAGATTTGTGTTGATGGTCTTGGTCAAGTATGTCCTGCCATTGCTCTTGAAGGTCGCTACCGGAGTCTGATCTTCTAATCATTTTTTTGCCCTATGATACCCAGATATTCAAGAATCAATATATTCTGTACTAGACACTGAACAGTTGATCTTTCATTGTCCAATGTGCTATAAATCTACACTATGAACTGAACTCTGATAGCTATAGTTGTGACAATCGGCGTATATTTGCGAAATCTTGCGCCACTTCTTCGCCAATTTCGCACCCCCGCTCAGAAGCTCGAAATGGCGATGATCAAAAAAGAAACGGCCCTTGATTTTATTATACCTGATGAGAGGCCGTGGGGGAAAATTTCCGGAGCCATCTACTAGACTTTAAAGGACTACCATATCAACTGTTCATCGAAAAGCTCTCCAAATCCCTCACAACTTCTGACTACTCAGAGAAATGTCACTAGTGGAAACATCACGAAAACAGCAGAATGAGCTCGAAAGCGTTCAATCGCCGACAAAAAAGCAACAACAGTCATCACCCACACGGCTTCTTCATCACAACCAAGTCACTGACAAATCATCACTCAACTACATAATACGCACAGGACTGGCTGGTGGAATCGCTGGGTGTAGTGCAAAGACTCTCATTGCACCACTGGACCGTATCAAGATCCTGTTCCAGACATCGAACCCACATTACAAACAGTTCTCAGGATCCCTCGGAGGTTGGATCAAAGCAGGTCATGAGATTTACAGGGCCGATGGCACGATGGGGTTCTTCCAAGGTCATTCAGCAACACTACTAAGAGTGTTCCCCTACGCGGCCATCAAGTTTGTTGCATATGAACAGGTGAGAAGAGTGCTGATCCCATCATAGGACAAAGAGACCGCATTGAGAAGACTCATGTCCGGATCAATAGCAGGACTGTGTTCTGTGTTCATGACGTACCCTCTGGATCTGATACGTGTCAGATTGGCATTTCAAACCTCAAAGATTGAGACCAAATACGTGGAGGTCCCACACAAACAGCATACACATCGCATAAGAGAAGGAAGACTGATACGAACGGTATTGGACATCTATCACGAACATCCCATGGCCAACAAGAACTTCCACTCGATCAACTGGATGAAAAAGACTCTCCCTACACCTCTTTTCCAACTCACAAACTTTTACCGTGGGTTCATCCCAACCATCATGGGTATGATTCCCTATGCTGGGATTTCGTTTCTGTCACACGACATCATCCATGACATAATGAGATCACGATACCTCTCACCATACACCGTGGATCAAAGTAAACACGTCTCGGAACAAGAACACAGTTTAAATCATCGTGCAAGAACACCGTTGAACACATGGGCACAGTTGATTGCCGGTGGTGTGGCTGGGATGGTGGCACAAACGTCGTCGTACCCCTTTGAAGTCGTAAGAAGACGTATGCAAGTCGGTGGTGTGAACAATGGACAGTTTGTGAGTATGGGTGAGATTGCACGTTTGATCTTCAAAGAAAGAGGTATCAGAGGGTTCTATGTTGGGTTGAGTATTGGATTTATCAAGATCGCACCGATGATGGCTACCAGTTTCTTCGTCTATGAGAGATGCAAGTTCTACTTGGGAGTGTAACGTGAAGTTAATGATTGTTGCATGAGATTGAATCATGATATATATATTGACACGATGAATGATAGATGACCTAGACTATTCATATATCTGTGAAGTTGTGGTAGTATATCGTAATAACTGGGGTATCATCAACCGGATTCCGGTTTGAACTGTGGAGAAATTGGCTTACATAAGCTATGATTAATCGGAGCCGAGATCGGTGGGGGTTCAGGGTGGGGGAGCTCTTCCGCTTATCGCTAATAGCTATAGGATGGAGACTGAACTTGAAGTCTACTGGGATCAACAGGCTAGTTATCATACCTCACCATGATCATCCAAATCTGTACAGCTCTACCGGTAACTTACAACTGAGTCTAGCTAGTAGCGAAATGACAAACCCCGAGAGGAAGCCTTCAGCCTTTCACTCATGACAGCAGATCGAGGGTTTAACTCCGAGCCAGTCATATGTATCATATCATTGGAACGTGCATAACTGTCATGTCAAGTCACGATATAAAAGGATGTATTCAATCGATGTCTGCCTATAAACGAACGTCAACAAAGAGCCACAATTCACCATGGATACTCAGTACCGTCATAGCTGAAGAACTTCCCGTTGTCCTCCTTTGTCAATCTCAAGTAAAGCTCGACTTGTTGCTTAGCAGACTCGGCAGGAGTGACCTTGACCTCCTCCAATCCCTCTAAGACATCTGGACTCGTCTTTTCCAATCCCTTAGCGACTGACTGCCACATCTCTGTATCAGCAATCAGCAATACCAGGACTCATGGAGATGACAGTGAACCCATCAGCTTCCAACTCAGCAGCAAGGGACTTCACAGTGTAGTTCAAGCTTGCCTTAGTCTGACCATAGGCAGTCATGCTGACTGGGATGAATCTTGTCAAAGAGCCAGCAACACTGGAAACGAAAGCAACAGTTTTTGTCTCTCTCTTCAGGAGGTAAGGTTGCAACTTGGGCATGACCAGGATAGCACCGAGAACATTGGTGGTGTGGTGGGTCAACCAGATATTGGAAGGAGTGCTTAATGCAGGCTGGTGGACTTCAGCATGGTAGATACCAGCATTGGAGATGAAGTAGTCGATACCATCGGCAGCGACCTCTGGCAAAACACCGTCCAGTTCATTGATGGAATCCTCAGAGGAGACATCAAGCTTCACGATCTGAATGTTACCTCTTTCCTCGGCCATGGCATTGAGTTCTGTTGCGCCCTTTGTGTTACGGGCAGTGGCAATCACAAGAGTGTCTGGTAGGGCAGATATGGATTTAGCAAGCTCAAATCCAAGACCACGGTTGGCCCCGGTCATGGAAAAGATGGTCTTAGCAGTCATGTTGTTTGGTGAGATCAAGGAGTACACTGATCAGGGGGGTTACAAGTTACTAAATAAACACCACGCCACTCCATTGTATAGATGTTACCAGAACATTCAGTGGCTGCCTTGAATGGTTCGTGGAGCTACAGATCAATACTGGCTCACTGACCCTTTAGATCCAAGGCGTTTGATCAAGGTGGGTTTGATAATCGTACTTTCAGTGAGCGTAAGAATGCTTGATCCCTGCAACTTCTAGAATTTAGAGATAGGCACGTTATCTCTGATAGAACCCATTAACGGTTAATTTGTGCTGGGCATTGGAATTAAACTATTTGTCAGTGATAGGGCTATTGTGATTGTATCACATAGATATTGCTAGCCCATTATATTTGAATTATGTGTACCCCCACGTATGTGTCTTCATGTCCAATCAATCAGGCAACAGTAAACCACATGTTTGAGATTTAGCAGCCTTAATAACCAATGTAGCTTTGATGGGTGCTGTTACAGTTGAAGGTAAGTTATCTGAACACCTTAATCTTACAATGCCTAATTTCATCATGTAGATCCTGGAGAGAGTGGCTGTGTACTTCGCCTAGGTGCTATACACGATAAAGAAAGACCGATATTAAGTAAAGTAGCGACACGATAAACAGAATAATCAAAGCTTATATCACCATGGGTGCTCAACACCATCGTAGTTGTAGAACTTTCCATTATCCTCTCTGGTCAATCCACTCAAGACTTTGAACTGGTAGGCTGCAGACTCCTCTGGGGTGATCAACATTTGGTACAACTTAGGCATCACCTCTGGTACTTGAACCTTCAACTAAACAGCCAAGCCTCTCCACATCTCAGTATCAACCACACCAGGTGCCAGGGCAATAACGGTAAACTCCTCCCCGTTCAACTCATCAGCCAGACATCTCACAGTGTAGTTCAATGAAGCCTTAGACTGACCGTATGCGTTCATCTTGAAAGGGATGAACCCAGTGATGGAACCTGCCAAACTGGTAACCAGTGCAATGGTTCTAGTATTCTTCAACTTCATGTAGGGGTATAGCTTTTGGGTCACAAAGATTGGGCCAAGTACGTTGGTGTTGTAGTGGTCGTTCCACACTTCACGAGGTGTCTTCAACACTGGACAATGAATCTCCTTCTTGCAAATGGCTGCATTGGAGATGAAGTAGTCAATACCCTCAGATGCGACTTCTGGTAAAATGTCTTCCAATGCGTTGATAGAGTCTTCTGAGGAGACATCAAGTTTGACGATCTGAATGTTGCCTCTCTCAAGGGCCAACTGGGTGAGTTCAATGGCACTCTCTGGGTTACGAGCCGTTGCAATGACTGAGTTTCCTGGAGTCTCAGTGATGAGCTTGGTCAACTCAAGGCCAATTCCACGATTGGCACCGGTGATGAAGTAAACTTTGGAGTCTGTAGAGTCTGTAGAAGGCATTGGTTTGTGTTTGTAGTTATCTTTGGGCTTAGTACTGGAGACACCGGTTGTTACGATCCAGATGATACCTAGGGTCCTTTATATATATATAGTGAGCTTATCAGATAGAGGGTACACCGGTAGGAGTATACACCTGCGACGTCAGACCACTTCAGCGCAGTGTTGATCACTATAATTAATCCCTGCAATTGTCATGTCTCAGGTCTGTCCTTCAACTTGAAAGTTGAAAAGCCTCATTCGCTCTGCTTTTCGCAATCTCTACAAACTTTCATGTGGCGTAGTCAACGTTATAACGGAAGGTCATGAACTTCTAATGTCGATCTTTCTCGGATTATGGGGCACACCGACGTGCCTACAAATGCCCCCTTCAAATCAACTCCAACTTCCATTTATCATGTAAAGTAAGAGAGCTAAACCACAATAAACACATACAGAAATCCCGGATCGAGCGGCTTTAATAAGTTCGATCTATCTGTACGAGGATGGAGCTTGCGTATAGACGCACCCGTGTGTGATCTACCATGCCTCCAATCACGCATCCTATCTGAACGGCTGGATGTTCTCGCAACTGTTCCATAACATATTACTTGAAAATCTATAGGATTGGTTGCTATCTGAACATACGTCATCATCTTGTATTAAGACTCAAAAAAAGACAGATACAAACTCACGTACTACTTAGCGATAGTAGACTTCTCATAGAAACCCAACATGAACCAAGTCACCAAGGGTGTTCCTCCCCGTCGTAGTTGTGGAACTTCCCATTATCCTCTCAGGTCAATCCAGCAAGCACCTTAAGATGACAAGCGGCAGACTCTCTTGGTGTGATCATCTATTTCAACAACATAGGCATCAGATCAGAAATGTAGTGCTGAAGTACATTGGAAGTATCCCTCCACAACTCAGTGTCAACCACACCAGGAGCCATCCCAATGACAATGAAACCCTCTCTGTCCAACTCAGCGGCCAAACATCTTATCGTGTAGTTCAAAGATGCCTTGGATTGTCCGTATGCATTCATCTTGAAATGGACAAAGGAAGTGATGGAACCGGTCAAACTGGTAGTCAAACTGATAACTCTGGTCTGTTTCATCTTCAGGTATGGGTAGACCTTCTGAGCCACAAGTATTGCACCCAGGACATTGGTTCTGTAGTGGTCATTCCACACTTTAGTTGGGGTTTCCAACACTGGACAGAACCCTTCAACCTGACAGGTTGCCGAGTTGGAGATGAAGTAGTCAATACCATCATAAGACACATCTGGAAGGATGTCGTCCAAGGCATTGATGGAATCTTCAGAGGTAACGTCAAGTTTGATGATGTGGATGTTGCCTCTCTCAAGGGCCAATTGAGTTAGTTCAGTAGCACCTTCTGGGTTACGAGATGTGGCAATTACTGTGTTCTCTGGAGTCTCGCTGATGAGTTTGGTCAACTTGAACCCAATGCCACGGTTGGTACCAGTAATGAAGTATACTTTCGAATCAGTGGAAGGCAACTCGCTTGCTGATGGTGGTTAATTTGTTGATGGGGTTAGACAGTGGAAATAGAGTTGGATGATGCAGATTAAACCTTCTATATACACAACCCGCTCCAACATCATCTAGGATTACTTCAGTCAGTCGTCAGGCCATATCAACGCAATGTTTCTCAGTTCTAAGCCTACGCCCCAGACCCCTCATTTTAAGAAGTTTCATCAGACTTTTGAATGTTGAGCTTGGTGACAGGTCAATATTGTACGCTGTGAACTTCTGGGACTGTAGATCCTTCTCCGCATTTGTGCCTTTTATAGGAGCCTCCTTCGGAACCCATCAACTTCTATCTTTCCTGTGTAGCAAGTGAGGTAACCGGATGATCGTGATTCGTATACTTTTCCAGCTACCCGAGAAAGACCTTGAGAAGTTCACGTCATACTGGACTCCGGATGTCTATCCTGTGTTGTGGCTGATCAGGGACTTGATCTGATTCAAGCCTCATGCAGGTAAGCGGCGTGGTGGATGGTCATTACTTTGGGGCTCACTAGTAGAGACTTTTCAAATTCCTGCAACTGCAAGATACCCAGCGCGACCGGAAAATTTCAAAATTGCGACTAGTAGTTTACCGCAAGGGTGGGGATCGTAGCTAGCGAAGCGGCATAGACGCAAAATATCTTGGTCTGTCATATTCTACGTGTAAATTCTGCGCAAGGGCGATTTCGATAGAATACTCACGAAAATAGCATCGCTCAAAACCTTACCGTAACTGCTCGATTTTCCTAATTCGGGATATTTCTACGGCTTTTCGCGAATCCGTTCTGTGCGTTTAGTGTTCAGAAAGGAGACACTAGACGCACGGCATAGTCGCAAGACTTGTACGACTATGCCGTGCATCTAGTGCCCCGGACACTAGTCGCGGACACTAGTCGCAAAAACGCGATCGCGAATTTCTTGCGACTAGTGCGGTTTTTGCAGTTGCAGGAATTTGAAAAGTCTCTAGTAGTAAGGTAGTGAGACTTGATAGTAGCCAATGGCCATCATGCCAATGGTACTGACTGAATGTCATTAGAGAGTTATAGTTCTACTATTCTGGGCCTGCTATCGAAGAAGTGGTGAAACAATTACAGACTATAGCATGTTATACGCTCTCTCGGAGATAACCCCCGATAGATAGATTAGCCGCAACAAAACTGCGCCCTCGATCACGGCCCACGGGTGATTGAATCTTGAACCCTTTCTGAAATCATATCTGGCTGCTGCATATATACGAGATCTCAAAAATCATCATGAAGTGGGCCCTATAAGTATACACCTGTCGCAGAAACGCTTCGGTCTTATCATTTCATACAACGACTGTCATACTTGATAGTCAACTTCATCAACAATGCCATGTTAGGAAAGCACCGGCAAGCTTACATTCCCCAAAGAACTCGAGGACACAAACTTACCTTCGTTCATTCAAAATGGAGGGACACCTCAGTTGCTTTTCGATGGTGCTGCCGGATATATGGCCACTGCAACAGAAGACTATGACATTTCTTCATCCACAGTTGTCACTGGTGATATCACTTTCAAGCTCAGTTCTGATTGTTCATTTAGCACTGAGGATATTGATGGCAATACCACCTATCTCGCGGTCACAGAAGACGGTTTGTACACACTTGAGAGTGGTTTGAACAGTACTGACGCTAAGATTGTGAAGTTCATGCCAGACTTACAGGGAGTTTTGCACTACTCCGACACAAACGACACCGCATACTTCTATGCCACACGAGTGATGTTTGAACAGGACTTCTACCACCTCGGAAATGAACAGCTTATCAGTACAGATCAAGTCAATGTTGGTACTGTGATCCATTGGAACCCGGAGTCGAAGGCCGTTGAGAATACTGCAGCTTTGAATGTGATGGCCCCGAGTTTCATGCAGATTGTACTTGGACTTGCTACTGTAGTGAGTCTAGTGCTTTGACTCCAAGCCTGAATAAGAGATAAGAGATCAACACAGGTTAAATACTGGTTAGATATATGGACGCTATGCGACGTCGGTTGTTGTCATCGACATGCGGTGTCTTGTTACATAATACATACTGGGTTGGTTGCGTTTGTTATGACTTTGATGGATTCTTGTTTCTGTTGATGTATCCCTAACAATTAAATAGAAAGCTGGTTGATGATCATCTCCAGTGTCCAGGTTTTCGCCTCTAATTTCAAAACACGTCATATGTAGGTCATAGGTATCGCGGAGATAACCCCCAATTGACGGCCGATCATCCGCTGTACAACTGCATCTTGCCCACGGGTAATTGAGATCGGGCCCTTTTCAGTAGGCTGCTGCTGAGAATATACGAGATAAGGAATCAGGATCCTCTTGAGTCGTCGTCGGTCGAGGCGGGAATTTTGGGGAACGTATATATGTATAAATACACAGATATCGCCTGTCCCGTTGAGAGATGTTGAAGTCCTAGGCTTTGGAAGAAAAAAAATTGTAAACTTATTATAAGCTCGTCATCTATCAACAATGTCCTGTGAGGAGAGTACAGGCAAACTATTCAACCCGGGGGTCGATGGCACGCAATCCGCCACAGGTTTGGGAGTCATTGAGGGTGGAGAGCATCCACTCCTATACGATGGTGCCAATGACATATTTGCAGTTGCCTTAACCGATCATGACTATTCCGAATTCTCACTGATTACCGGTGACATCACCTTCAACTTGAATTCTGACTGCTCTTTCAGTACCAAAGACGTCAATGATACCACATCTTACATTGCCATCAGAGAAGACGGATACTACACTCTTGATAGTGGACAATTCAATCAAACTTTACCATTGCTCAAACTCAAACCAGACTCTGACGGAAATCTGCATGATCTCGATACCAACAAAACTGTTCTGTTCTACGGTTAGCCAACCTCCTTTGACCGTAACATTTCTCATCTCGGTGGCAAGCAGTTGCCTGCCTCAGTTGAAGGCCAGAGCTATTGGGGGCTTGATTTCCAATGGTCTCCAGAGAAAGCCGCTGCTACAAATGCCGGTGCACAAGGTATGATGGCTCCAAGTTTCATGCAGGTCGTGATTGGATTGGCTGCTGTTGTTAGTCTTATGATGTGAGGTACGTGAATGCGCTTGGAGATCTCCTTCGGAACCCATTAATGACCTAATCTTTACTGTACACTAAGTGAGATGGCACACTCCCGTTGGTAAATATACTTCACTGTAATCCGACTAAATCTTCTCTACTCTTATGAAATATAATGATACCCCACATAAGCTAAAGAAGTTCGGACGCTTTGGCTCTCGCTCAATTAAACCTTGCCCTACGTAGCGCGCTTCACTACGGTGGGCAG
>JAKVQR010000261.1:0-34963 GCA_030462915.1 Petasospora meyerae | reverse complement strand
GGTCGGTAGTGGTAGTGGTCGCACTACTTTTGGAGTAGTGGTTTCGCGAAAAAGTAGTGATTGTCGAGCCCTAATCCGAAGCTAAAATGGGTACGAAGGTACGAGGGTACGTGAACATTTCGATAAGAACTCTTCAGTGCTGGTGGGTCATGAAGGGTCCCTGATCTGGTGGCCAACGTTCAAGGCTGTGTTGCAACAAGCAATGACGACAAGAACGATGATATAGCTGTCTGCTACTACGATATCGACCACAGCTAAAACAACATGTCGATGAAGTATGAAATAAATAATGCATGCATTTGATCGACAAATGTTTTTAAGAGTCGTTAACTTACCATAGATCTTGTCCATGCAGTTGTGGAATATATATCGTGGGTATCATGAATGGAACTTATCTAGAAGTTCACCGTGCCTTCTTGCGGGGTTTTTGCAGGTCCAATTTCAAAACTGTCTCACTTGGACCATCTCAGCGAAACTGACACTTTTCTGTAACTTCTTGGTGTTGCAACGTCTGTATCTGAGGAAGTTGTCAAGTCCAAGAGGACCGTGGGAGTATCTGTGTTTGAGGATTGGTTTGACGCCAGCTTTGGAACGAGTGTCGAATTCGATGTCGTCTTCATCATCACTCGTGTCACTGTAGAATGGGGAGCTCTCGATAGAATCTGTGTCTGAGAGGCTTGTGACACTGTTGTTGCGTGAAAAGGACTATGATACTGGAGACTCTGCGAGCTCCTCCTCAGAAAAAGAACCACTTGAGACGAGTGGTCCATAGAGCCAAGTGATGTCACAGTCTTTGTACCAGTCAACGGACTCTGGTGAGACCTCTTTCAATGAGTACTTCACTTTTGTCCACTTTCTCCAAGATAGGTTCTCCAGACGTGAAACATCTATGTTCTGTGGGATGAAGGCTTCATTAACACGTCGTCTGTGAACAAGCTTCCAGCAGTTGTGTAGTTGTAGCTCTGTGAAGTTGAACTGGAAGTAGTCGATGGCAGCAAAATCTGGTACCGAGTAGTTGGCGGATGAAAGATTTGTTGTGGACTTGATAAGAATGTTATATTGGTCGTCGTAGGAGTATCTCATGGTGGTGAAGTGCAGTGTATTGTGTCGAGTGTAATCTCATCCACCCCACACCAAAAAGAAGTTGCAGTGCGGACGTCGAGAGCTTTATATACAGAGGCTTGTCGGACATGGTGACTCTCGATAGGACTCACGACTCAAGACTCAAAGCATGATGACCATATGGGGGTTTTTCCGGAGGAAGCCCATGGTGCGTCCGCCCGCATGATTACTCGAAATTCCCGGGATACGCTGGTTGCCCATATCACAAATTACCGGCAGGATGGAGAGTGTGAAATCCAAACCCAAAAGCTTCACAAGCTTCTCGAATTTCAAACTCTATGTGTCCGCCACTGTCCAGAACCCAAATGGAACATGATCCTTGTTAAGATTACGCTTCAATACGCTCATTACACGCCTGTCAGTGGTCACTCTGTAACCTTGATAAACGTAAGAATCATGATACCATACATGGCATGCAGAAGAGGCACTGACAGCAGGTACTTTGAAGTTGATGACTTATGGCTGTGCTATCGGAGAAGTACTAGTGATCGATTGTCTACTAGCATTATCCACTGATCTCTGTTATCCTATCCCATAACTAATGATGGACGACTATAATTGTAGTGTACTGAGGTCATCTGAGGCCAAATCTCACCTGTTACCACTATCAATGTATAAGGACACCTATAGAGCCTGGATTGCGTACGACCCTTCAAAGCTAATAGTCTAGAGGGTATGTAGTACATGGTGATAGGGAATATGTATTTCTTTTCCTGATGGACGTATCGGGTGAAAAACGAAGAGATCTGTGTGTACTTCTCCTTGTACCACTGCGATGTGCATCTAGGTGCGAAGATCGGAATCCATATAGTAAGTAGATAGTGGCGCTTGAGAGAATTAGGAAAGTGTGGCCCTTGTAAAGGGTGCTCTTATCTTTGGGATGATGTTCTAGGCAATGGGCATTAGTTTTGAATAGTGGATAGTATGCTCTATGAGTTTCAAATCGGATTAGTCTGTATTCTCTAGTGACTTCTTTCTGGCTCAGCCTTCAATGGAGACCCCACGATTGTCGAGACACATGACTCCAAAGTCCAGCAGAGTTCCGCAAAACTTGACTCACGATCTTGAGTCAGGTTCACCAAACTCCGGAGCGGAACAACTTCGAGCTCACGACTCATGTTTCTCCCCCGCAAATCTCACAACAATTGAGATTAACTGTGGAGTCACATTCCCATTAACCATTAGAGACGACGTCCATGACTTTAGAGTCCACACTCTAGACGTGGAACTTGACGTACTTCTATTCCGCCCCGGCCCCCACATGAATAACTGATATGTGCCGTCGACGTCCTCAGTCCTCAGTATCGAGTGTCGAGACGTAAAGATTACTACATGACCATACTCATCTCGATGTACATCAATTGGGGTGAATAGTCAACTAAGCTAGCCATTGTATGACATCATGGCCTATAGCATGGCTTATTAGTATTCATCAAAATTTCAGCTATGACGTTTTAGCGTTAACGTCGACGTACGATCCTCGATCTATCATGATCGATCCCAGGCAAGCCCGATGGGTGGTCTAGCTTCTACCATATCTTGGGGTGTAATTAACCATTCCACATTGAGCTCAATGTGACAATCTACGATATCAGATATAAATATATATATATAATCGAGCCTTGGTACACTGCCATTTTCAGGAAACAGAGTGGCCAATAAGTGGTCGTCTCTCAAGTCTCGAGACCCCATGCCACGACTTCACGGAATTCCGTTAAATCACAGGAACTAGTATACCATTTACCCACTCGTTCCTAAATCTACCCAAGCTGTGTGAAATTTTTTTCACCTCTTTTTTTTTTTATTTTTGTACCCTGCTGTTTCGCGCTTTTTGCCTGGACGCCCGCAGCTTGCCTCATGGTTTAAAAATTTTTCAAACTTTTCACCACCTTACCCACTCTGAACACACAGAACCTCTTTCGAAGACCTTCAACCACTAACACTTTAGCCATGTCTCACAGAAAGTACGAAGCACCACGTCACGGTCACTTGGGTTTCCTCCCAAGAAAGAGAGCTGCCTCCATCAGAGGTAGAGTCAAAGCCTTCCCAAAGGACGACAAGTCTAAGCCAGTCCACATGACTGCCTTCTTGGGTTACAAGGCCGGTATGACCACCATTGTCCGTGACTTGGACCGTCCAGGTTCCAAGATGCACAAGCGTGAGGTCGTTGAGGCCGTCACCGTTGTCGACACCCCACCAGTCGTTGTTGTCGGTGTTGTCGGTTACGTCGAGACCCCAAGAGGTTTGAGATCTTTGACCACCGTCTGGGCCGAGCACTTGTCCGATGAGGTCAAGAGACGCTTCTACAAGAACTGGTACAAGTCCAAGAAGAAAGCCTTCACCAAGTACGCTGCTAAGTACTCTGCTCAGAACGGTGAGCAGATCGAGAAGGAGTTGGCCAGAATCCAGAAGTACGCTACTGTTGTTAGAGTCTTGGTTCACACTCAGATCAAGAAGACCCCACTCTCCCAGAAGAAGGCTCACTTGGCTGAGATCCAGATCAACGGTGGTTCCATCGCCGACAAGGTTGCTTGGGCTAAGGAGCACTTCGAGAAGACCGTCTCTGTCGACTCTGTCATTGAGCAGAACGAGATGATCGACGTCATTGCCGTCACCAAGGGTCACGGTTTCGAGGGTGTTACCCACAGATGGGGTACCAAGAAGCTTCCAAGAAAGACCCACAGAGGTCTCAGAAAGGTTGCTTGTATCGGTGCTTGGCACCCAGCCCACGTCCAGTGGACTGTTGCCCGTGCTGGTCAGAGAGGTTACCACTCCAGAACTTCTATCAACCACAAGGTTTACAGAGTTGGTAAGGGTGAGGACGAGTCCAACGGTGCTACTGAGTTCGACAGAACCAAGAAGACCATCAACCCACTCGGTGGCTTCGTCAGATACGGTAACGTCAAGAACGACTTCGTTGTTCTTAAGGGTTCTATCCCAGGTACTAGAAAGAGAATTGTTACTTTGAGACAGTCTCTCTACACCCACACCTCCAGAAGAGCTTTGGAGGAGGTTTCCCTCAAGTGGATCGACACTGCCTCCAAGTTCGGTAAGGGTAGATTCCAGACCAAGGCTGAGAAGGCTGCTTTCTTGGGTACCCTCAAGAAGGACCTTTAAATTTCCTGAGATCTGTGTGAACAATTTCAAGATATTAAGAGCCGCTAAGAGACGCTATTGTGAAGTTGCTAAAGTGTTGTCTGTATATTTGTGATCTCCAATGCCGATGACGTATGTGTTTCTTTGAATTCTGTTGTAGTTTGTATAGTCTAGTAGCGATTTTCAGGATACACAGCCTCTCTGAAACTACGGTTTGATGTAGAAGCAAATAACACATAATCATTAATGAAGAACTGAACATTCAACTAAGAACTGAATCATAAAAATCATACCTGCAACAATCATCAAATCACGTTCTAACGAATCAACACCTTCATCAGAGCGTTTCTAGCGTCATAATCGGCCATTTCATCATCATACTCATCATACTGGAGAGGATCTGTGCTTTCTTCTTCATCCTCTAGGCTTGAACTCCCACTGAATTGGTATTCGTTCAACTGAGTGGGTGTTCCCAAAGTCTCGTACCCTAGTTCATCACTGATCGAATGGAAGAAGAAGTTGTCATGATGCGATGGTTCAATGAATGGGTTCTGCTTTAGTGATGGGATGGCTGATAATGACTGGGTTCTGCTGATCTGTGTGCGTGTAGGCAAAGAGGCCAATGATTGGTGTCTGGTGAGCTTTGTTGGTGTTGGCTTGGAACTCGTCTGTGGGATGGCAAATGGTGTCATGAGCTTCTTTGGAGATTTGTCCTCTACTTTCACTTTGATCATCTTTGCTTGGCCAGACTCATCGATGCTGAAGACCAGTTTGTACTTTCCTGAGTCTTCTTCCTCATTTGTGTCTTTTGATTTCTTAGCAGATTCTTGCTTCTTCTATATCGATTCAGTCGTGGGCAGTCTTGATATAGGTATCGAACCAGAGGACTTCTCTTCATAATCCACTTCTTTCAATGGCTTCATCTGTAATCTCATTGGACTAGATACCAAAGCTGATGTTCCTGGAGAGGATTGCTGTGCGTAGTATCCGTGATACAGTGGAGATGAGCGCATGATGGAGGAGAAGCAAGAGGACTGTACAGACTTTGGTGTCATAGGTGAAGACTCAAACATGACTTTCGAGTGAGCGTTGGGCTTTGTAGGCGTCAAGTCATGTTGTTTCTGTGCACGTGCTGGTATTCTGCTGCTGTTGATCTCACTGATCTTGGAGCCTGTGATAGGGGATGACAGCAACAGAGTCGGGTTCAAGGAGGCCATGAACTGAGCTTCGTGCAATGACCCGTTGGTGATGGAATGTATGCTCTGTTGAGTCTGTAGTGTGACTTTGTTGAGATGAGACTTTGTGCTTCTCTTAGGTTTGGTTGGTGTCTTCTTTGGTGATGAAGGTTTGGAGTTGTCCAGCTGAAGAAGGGTGCCACCTCTAGGGGAAGCTAACACTTGGTGTTGCGATGGTGAGTTACCAATCGATCTTCTTCTGTTACCATTCAGTGGAGACACTCTCATGACTGGCGAAGTGGCCTTTGGTGTGCCTCTCTTCACCACTGCAGCAGAGAGATTGGCGGCAGTTGGCTGACCTGAAACCTCGGGGCATCTAGTTGGTCTGCCACGGCGGCGCTTGGGTGTTGAAACGAGAGAAGTTGGAGGATCGTTGCGCTTCATTTGTTCTGATGAGGATGTAGTTCTTGTGGGCATCTTGGTAGATATTGGTTGTATCAACTTATGAAGTCTTGAGTTGAAATCACAAATCAGGGATCGAAGTGGAGCCTCAGAAGTAGTCAGATGTTCAGAGATTCTCTATAGTAGTCAGCTTCACGAGGTTGGAGTGAGAGTCTAGACAAGCTGTGATGGGAATATGGATTGACCTCCGAGAATTTCTTATTCAACAGGAAGATGATAATACTGAAGTGAAAGTGAGACAGTGAAGATAACCTGTCAACTCCACCTGGAATTCGGTGCCTCTATATGAAGTTCAAGTGGGAAAGGAAAAATTGAAGCGCATACCGCAATGGGTAAATCACTCGCAGCGGGAAGGTGGGCACCAGGACAACCGTAAAACTCTCGACACGTCGCCGAATGGCAGATACGCGGTAGAGCCCACACATTTGCCGGATTGGGAAATCTAATCTGTAAGAAGCGTGCTGTATCAGTTCCTGTTACAGTGCGCGATTTCCCAATCGCTACTATTCCCTATTTCAGACATTTCCAAAACATTCTTTGACATTCTAGAACGTATCCAATCGGCGGCTAACGCTCGCAGTTTATTTCACCTGGATCTCGTTCTCTACTTTATCTTCTACCTCTTACATATGGTTTATAGCCTTTAAGAGATTTGCCTTCGTATTGTAAACACTATTAGTTTGGCAGTTAGACGTCTCGTTACACTTTACTGTTGTACTGTGTCCCCTACGAAACCTTTACCAGGATCCAGTACAGTGCCTGGACGTGTGGAAGTGTGATAACGAGCATGATCACTAATTGTGGTATGATAGTGGTCCTGCAAATATATAATCTTAAATCTATATAGTATATACATTTCACAAGCTTATGGCTTATGTTCTGCTGATATTGAACTCAATGGCACTGTTGGCCGTCAGTCGTCGTAAGAATCGTAGCCCGTAAGTTGTAACTCGTATCCCGTAGCCGGGGGTGCTAAATTGGGGGATTTCCCAAGGGAGCGCCAACGTATAACTGGATGTCATCAGAGCAATCAATGAAGAGCCATTTGATATATCATGTGGAGTTGGCAACAATTCAAGAGTATCAAAAATTGATATATCTCTAGCCACCAATCGACCACGAGAATCTACAGATCATAATCAATGCTTTACGTAAAAGCACGTACCTTGAAACTAGATCAGTTATAAACATGCGAGCTCCAAACCTCACTAAATTGGTCGTAGCATCAAGTACTGACACTGATATACCTTCAGCAACAGGTACAGCATCCTCTCGGGATCCAAGAGCTCTTGTATAGAAGTATCAACAGTCAGGAGAAGTAGAAGAAGAAATGAAGACAAAAAAAAAAGCAAACATCACTGGCTCTGATGGAGAAGGTCAAACAGATTAGAATACATGAGTGTGGGTGGGGTCATTATAGTACATTGTGGAAGGGGATCTGAAGCACATGCTGCGAGAGATCTGTTGTTCTAGACAGATCTTGGAGTACATGTAAATCACTTTGGGGAGGATGCGGGGCCATTTAGCAGATGTGGGCACCACCGTCTCCCTTGTTGTAGACTTCGATGACATCAGTATCCTGTAAGTTGACATCCAATGGGGTCTGGTTTTCTGAAATAGACTGGTCGTCGATCTTGAAGATGGCTTCACTTAGGGGAATGTTGGCACTCTTGCAGAACAAACTCATGGCTTTTTTGAACTTGGCAGTTTTCTTGATGGAGAAGAACAGACGGTGGTTTTTGCCTTCAAAGCAAATCTTGATCTTGTCATCTGATACTGGGGCCATTGTGTGTGTGGGTGTGTATATCTGAGGATGGTGTGATACTGGTGAGGTCGAGGGTGGTGGATACGTGTGTTGGGTTGGGTCGGGGTCTTGCGATCTTGGATGCGATTGAGATCTTGGAGATATCACTAATCGGCGCTTCAATGTATGGATCTGGATTCTGGAAGCAATCTGACAGCAAAGTAGTCCTCCGGTTTCCTTTGTAGTACTTCTTTCCGAATTCGTGTCTGGGGTTTCCTCACGTTTGAACTGTCAGGTTTCCCGGGTTTTCTTTTTTACGTTTTTTCCTCTTTAGCTGGTCGGTTGTGATGTTCATATGGACGCTCCCGAAAGGGATAGCGATAGCCATGACAACGCGTACAGTGACGGGAGATTATAGAAGGAAGCTTAAAACACAACAACAACAACGCAAGACTAGAACCAACTCATCAAGCATTCTCCTTATATATTTAATTACCTCACTTCTCACTCCTATGCCCACTTCTTGGCCATATAAATGACGTCACCTGTTCGTAACTTGACCGTCTGTGGTGTGTCCTCAGGGGTGATGATTACACCATTCAGCTCGTAGTAGTAATCGTCAATGTTATCGAGATTGTGCTCCTCGACATACTTTTCAAGTGCCTTTTGTAACTTCTGTGTCCTCTTCATTCTGAAAGAGGCAGACTTGCCAGCTCTGTTGATGCTAAAGAGAACCTTAATGGTTATCTTAGCTGTCAATGGGATTGGGACTTTTTGTGTGTTCTGTGTTATCCCCAAAGAAGCAGGTGTATCATTCATGGTGATCTGTTTGTCTTTGTACTTCAATTTGATCATGATATCGTTTGTATGATGCAGTGCTGCTAAGTCGGATTCAAGTAGTGTGAAGACCTCGGCGAAGGATTCTTCACTATACAAAGAACACTCTGTTGGTATTTCTTGCGAAAGAGTGTCATTTGTTGTGATGATGAACTTGATGGGTTCATTTTCTGGCTTTTCCGGTGACTCTCTTATCTTCTTGGTCGGTGGTGGAAGCTAGACACTGACAAGATCCGATGGAGCGTCTCTCTTCGTGCCCTGTGGAGTTTGAGGTAGGACGTTGTCATTCTGCTGTTCGTAGTCAGACTCAGTGAACATGATTGGATTGTCCCTGGTGACTCCTGTGGTATCGTCTGAGGCAATCGGTGGGTTCTGTTTGAGGGCGAGTTGCTCCTCCATGATCTCCTTCTTGATCTTGATCGCTTCCTCCGATGACATAATAGGTTCCTCATCCATGGTGTCAGGTTGAGTCGAGTTGTCTGGATCCACATTGGTCTTTTGGTTCGAATTGGTATCCTATTCTGGGTCTTGTATGTTTGTTTGTTCAGTGGTGGTGGTATCCATAGAAGGTGGTATCACGTATAGTTCGTCATCTTGTGATAGCACTTCAGCACCAAGGAGCTCGTCGTCCGGTGCTTCATCAGCCCATTGACAGTTGAATAGAACAATGGAGTCACCTGGCCATATACCAAGGTCTCTCAAATCTTCTGGGATCTCCGACTGTTCTTTGTATGGGATGACCACTTGACGATAGGCGACGTGGACGGCTGGTAGAATGATATCCAGAGATAAGTTTTTCCCCTGAGATTTGCCCTTTGGTGCAAAGCCAGTGTGATTGGTGAAAAATACAGATAACACTTTACTGAGTTTGGTCGATGGTGGCTGGTTGAATTTAACAAGACTGTCTGGATCGTTGTAGATGCTAACTGTGAAGTTGAACGGTTGAGAATCAGACGCGTACGTGCTGTGCAGTGATGTAGTGACTACTTCATGCCACGTGGAGATTTCTCGCTCGCTTGGTGTTATCGAGAGGCTAGTCATGGTTTCTCGATTGGTTTTGGAGATATTGTCCGAAGTTTGATCTTTGCTGTTTCTGGTAAGAAGTTGCAGATGGATCCAGGATAAACTGTTGTGGGTAGTTTTGATGCAGATGATAGGCGCGGGCTCACAACTACAAAGTCGGATCTACGATGGACTTGGAAACTAACAACACAATACTACACTGAGAGTGATATTTCACATGTAGAGTAAGATATCGTTTCAACATTCTGCTATTCAGATCCACTTCTCCTCTGGGTTCTTCTTGAACTCTTCGTAAGCCTCCATGTTAAATACTGAGATCTCTGTCTCGTTGTCTGTTGCAATAACACTGTTAGTATATCGATTGATAGTTTGAAGATGACACATAAATGATACATACCAACACCTAGTTCATGCAATGGCTTGTCACTATTCAGATCCAAAATCCAATCCTCATCGTGCTCAAAGTTTATCACGAGGTTCATTGTCTTGGAACCATGAGCATGTGTATAGATTTTCAAGGCGTCGTACTTCACTGTTCTGTACGGTCTGAGTGCACCTTCTGTGTTGATTTTGTTCTGGATGTCATTGAGCAAATCCTTTGGAGTCTTTGTAGAGATATCGTACGATTGGAGGATGACGTTTTTAACGTTTCTATAAGGGAAGGACTTGATGATACGGATGGTCAGCACGGACTGTGTGAGAGGGCGCACGGTGGATGTCAGGGGTTCAAAGTCGGTCATTTTGGGTATGATAGGTTTGGTTATCGAACAGTGTGAATCTCAAGATAGATTATAGTCAAAATTGCGGAACTACTACACTATATAGCACTGAGGCTGAGATGAGCTCAGATTTCTGGAACTTTTTTTTCCTCTCTAGACTCTTCCCTCTTTCGGCCGAAAGCGTTAACTGCCGCAAATTAACTACGACTTCCTCTATAACGTAAATCATTTATATGACCACCAACCGAAATTGGAGGCAGTCGTGGACGTATGTAAGAACTGAAAAGTAAACTTGTGAGGTGGGGTATGACGTATGAGACCAGAGAGATATCAGAGCTGGACCTCGGCAAGACCGGCAGTACCACTAACACAGTACTGAGTCCAGTTGGTGAAGTAGTAGTCGATGAGCATGTTGTAAAACTTCTCGTCGTCAATCTTGTCAACGATAGTGGCATTGGCAGTCTTGATACCCTCAGTCTTTGATGGGGCCCAGTCTGGGTTCCAGATTCTCATGTTACCGTAGAATGGAGAGTAGTAAGTGGTGTCAACAGCAACAACAGCCTCAGAGGTCTCGAGAATCAACTCTGGGAAACCCATGAAGGCAGAGACAACCTCATCCCAGAATGGCAAAGTCTGCTGGTCGTTGTTCAAGGAGTAGTTACCGGTACCGAGCAAAGTGTGGACCCACTTCATGTATGGATTGTTGACGATGTTGTCCCAACCACCGGCTCTATCAATGATGGTGTCGTAGATCTCCTGGGATGGAACCAGGTAGTTGGTGACATTACCACCGATGTAGAGCTCCTTCCAGCCAGCAGTGATGACCATCTGAGCGGCTTCTGGGTCCTGCATGAAGTTGATGTCGGTGTTGATGTCAATGGTGATGGAGTTACCTGTAGCAGAGGTGTACTGACCATCGAAGTAACCACCCATCAAGTACAAACCAGCGGCGTCGTTGACAATGTCTGGGTAGATGGACAAAGCCTGGGCAATTGTGGTACCCAAACCGGCCATGTAGATGGTGACTGGGTCGGTGTCCTTGTACTTCTTAACGGCGTTGATCAAGGCAATAGCACCCTCGGTCTCGTCGTAAGTGGTGACGTTGTCCCATGTGTAAGCGTCCTGGTATGTTGGAGCCCAAGCACCCTGCCACACGAGCTCACCAAAGAGCTTCTGCCAAGTCTGGAAAGTCTCGTTGGTTCTGAGAAGAGGCTGGTTGGCACCAATGTGGAGTGGAATACACTCGGTCAAGTTGTAGGTGTCGAGGATACTGGAAGCCTGACCCATGGTGTCGACAAGGGAAGAAGAACCGAAGGACATGGACAAGCCAACGACTTCGTCACCAGCGGCCAATGGGAACAGAAGCTGCATTGGAGCAAGACCGTCATTGTCAATGAAGACCTTCTTGGACTGAGCAAGCTCAAAGAAAGAGGCAGCGATGATGGAGAGGGTGGTGAGTTTCATTGTGAGTACTCAAGTGTGAGGGATGAAGGATGAGGGATGAGGGAGGAAGAGGGAGTAATTGAGTATTGAGTATTGAGACACATCTCTTCCCCTATATATAGTTCCACAAGCAAGACACGAGTCAACTGGGTATCCAATCAAAAGGAGGGATACAGTGTACACCACACTGCACATCGCCGATCGTGTTATCCCTTATCACTCGAGGTTCGAGAAAGGGTGCCCGGTTTGGCCAGTCCGTCGCTGTACAGGGCCTGAGGTTTAGAGATACACTTTTTGCAGCCGCGGGCCACGGGTTGCAGATCTGTATAGACGGCAATAGTAGACAAATTATGTATGGCTATCTCTAGCAATTTGCGCTTTTCCTCCACCATACAGTCGCACATGAAATGCACTTGGTACGTCCTAGGCAACCCATACAGGAACCACCGTGCGACAGTACACTCGCGGCTTCAAAGCAGCGGAGATCTCATATGTGTACTCCAGTTACTACTTAGATGGTTTGTGAGTGATTGGACCTTATCTACCACCAAGCCTTAGGCCTATCGAAGTTCAAGCCAAGAGGTGTTTCAATTCTATCCACAAAACTGTACATATCCCGTACCTCAAAATAGGGGAAGAGAGATAGCGGCCAAGAGACATTCGCCAGTCAGAAAAGTCCGAACCTCCGACAGGTCCTCGGGAGATTATGGCTGTAGCCTGTAACCTGTTTGTCCGCTGATGTCCTTCGCGAGTGCAGTAATTACTCCCAATTCGGAAGTAAATTACCTGCATCCAGAGTCAGATAAGAAATGGGAAGCTAGGGTCGTTTGAGCTTTGAAGTTTGTGCTCTGGAGTCTGGAGTGACTCTCACCTAGTGTCTCTGGAAATGAACATTGCGGCGTGCACGCTTTGGGTGCCATGCCACCGAATTGACTTAGGGCAAACGGTCTCAACACTCGTCCTGGTGATCTTGACAATCAAATTGAGCTGACACATCAGCCAATTGACCTTAGCAAAGTAAACTCAGGGCTCCTGGGAACTGTTGTTGACATTCTTCTCCACAATATCAGCGATTTTGGTCACTTGTTTGTTGAGTTGATTGAGCTTGTTCCCGTCATACACTGCTCTCAACTGGTCATAGTTGTCGACAAGTTCCTTGAGTGGCTTGTTGAGCCTTTGAAACTGACCTGCAATGACAGAAT
The DNA here is from genome assembly GCA_030462915.1 of Petasospora meyerae. Taxonomy (NCBI): domain Eukaryota; kingdom Fungi; phylum Ascomycota; class Saccharomycetes; order Phaffomycetales; family Wickerhamomycetaceae; genus Petasospora; species Petasospora meyerae. Next base: position 22,140 of record JAKVQR010000261.1, on the reverse strand, counting down.
AAGGATCTGGCTGGGACATTGGGGGGATGATGAACCGTTTATCGAGGTATTGATTTCTTGAATTGGTACTCTCAAAGATCAAAGACCAACACTGACGCGTCTCTTCTTCGCTACACTACGCTGCGATACGATTGACCCGTGGAAAAATGACAGGTTACCCGGACTAGGTTATCAATTAATCAATCATGAACCATTAATTAAATACCCAAAACACCAAACAATGTCTTGAGCCATTTACACATCTCTATCTCATCCTCCTCGGGTACCTCTGTCTTGTTCTTGAACTTGTAGCTCAACGCCTTGTAACAGATTTCAGCGACTTCTGTTTGTTCCTGCCTTGATCTCCCTGACATGGCTTTCTTCACTTCTCTTGACACCAAGAGACGTAAGTGTTGCCTTGTCTGTTTCAACTTCAGTTGTGTCTCTTGTACAGTTATAGCTGCCTGTTGCTTTGCTGAAAGACTCTCAAAGTTTCGTACACGTTGCTTCATCAGTGTATCCATGAATTCCTCACGTTGTCGTTCATCGATGAATCTGTTTGGAATGGCATTGTTGGTGTTGGAGGCCTTACTGATTACGTCTTTGATCTTCTGTATAGAAAGTTCCAATATGATGCATTTCAGGCAGGGACCAGTGCCCGGTGATTGTAAGTCAGTGTAGATCAAGATGAAAACTGCGTTGGGTGTTTCAGTTGAGAGCTCGATAAGTAGGGCACTGTGTGACACCCCGCCGTTTGTGTCTGAGTGGTTGAGTAGTTTTTGAAAGAAGTTGATGGTTTCTCTGTTTGTGGTATAGCTTTGAAAAGCGGCGTCAGTAAGAATGAAGAACAGACTATAATCATAAGAGTGGACTTACACATTATAGGGCTTGTCAATGATGCTCCAAAGCGGGGTGTATATGGGATCCACCACACCAACAAGCCTCAAAGGGTTCTTTATCGATTCCAGATACTCATTCACGATCTTGCTCCTGCTTGTCCATACCTCGATGTCTTCGGCAATAGGGTTAGTAAGTAGTCCTACTGATTTAGTTCTGTGAAACACACGCACGTACCGTTGATTGATGTCACCCCAGGGAAGACCGTTTCTGGTAGCAGTCCGTCATCCACCACAACATTGATGCTCTATAGTAGCCTCTAATCCATCAGGCAGCCTCGACTTCTCTTATGCTGGTCGGTACCAATTTAAGATGAAGTGTAGACGTTAGAAGGCTCATAGGCGTGTTAGTAGCCCGCGAAATTGTACCCAGGTGAGAGCTCCTCCTCTCAAACTTCAACTGTGAGGAGGAGAGGGAGACGAAAAAATTTGGAGAAGTCCGCTAGAAAAGGGAAAACAATCACACGTATCATAAGCCTGAAATACATCGCCATCTTTCCATATTTTCACCCTTACATTACCATCATCCTCCGTCACAAACACTCAACAGAACGATGTCTGCCACGTATCCAAAAGCTACGAGGGTGTACTCCACCGCCAGAGTGTACGCAGATGCCAACGAGCGCAGACCCCGCGAGTACTGGGACTACGAGAACGGGTTTGAGATCGAGTACGGCCAGATCTCCAACTACGAGATCATCTCCAAGATAGGCCGTGGTAAGTACTCAGAGGTGTTCATGGGCCTCAACATCGTCAACAACCAACCATGCGTCATCAAAGTGCTTAAACCGGTCAAGGTCAAGAAGATCTACAGAGAGGTGAAGATCCTGCAAAACCTCACGGGAGGCCCCAACATCATCGGACTGCTGGACCTCGTGAGGGACCCACAGTCCAAGATCCCAGCATTGATCTTCGAAGAGGTGAAGAACGTGGACTACAGAACGCTGTACCCAAAGTTCAAGAAGCAGGATCTCCAGTACTACTTCACACAACTGCTTATCGCCCTGGACTACTCGCACTCCATGGGAATCATCCACAGAGACGTCAAGCCGCAAAACATTATGATCGATCCGTTCCAGAAGAAGCTCAGACTCATCGACTGGGGTCTTGCCGAGTTCTACCACAAGGCCGTGGATTACAATGTCCGTGTCGCTTCGAGATACCACAAGGGTCCAGAACTGCTTGTCAATTGTAATTAGTACGACTACTCCTTGGACTTGTGGTCTGTGGGAGCCATGCTTGCTGCCATCGTGTTCAAGAAAGAGCCATTCTTCAGAGGAGATTCCAACTTTGACCAGCTGCTGAAAATCAACGACGTCCTGGGAACGGATGACCTGTACAAGTACCTCAACAAATACGGCATTGTGCTTTCGAAAGAGTACGTGAAAGTGATTGGATTGGACCCAGCCAAGTTCTCCAAAGACCCAAAGGTGTACAGACCAAAGATCCCATGGGGAAACTTCGTCACGGACGCTAACAGGCATTTGGCAGACGACGACGACGTTATTGACCTCATCGACAACCTCTTGAGATACGACCACCAGGAGAGACTCACGGCGAAAGAGGCCCTTGCTCATCCATTCTTTACCAGAGGTAAATAAGTAATCTCAATGTTCCTCTATTAATACAGTCTGTTCCCTAATAATTGTACTTAAATAAACCACAATCTGGTTCTTCTTCTCTCCACTTTCGCAGAGTCCAGAAGACCACCACCGAGCTGGTTCCCACCGGCGGTATACTTCGTAGCACACTCTTCACAGTGCACTTTCCCGTTGATGCTGAGATAGTCACTGGTAATCTGATCGCCACACTGTGTACACTTCAAACAGTCAATGTGGTATCTATCCTGAGCGTCGTTCTCCAAACATTGTCCCACGATACCAGACCCACACACTTGACATAAGGAATTGTTGGTGAGGTGGTAATGGAACTCACAGTACGGCTCGTCGTTGAGGACAAAGCAACTGATGTTCTTGTTAAATCTGGTATCACACAATGTACATGTGAAACAAGGTCTGTGCCATTGTCCAGAGAGTTCACCGGATCTTGAGTAAATCGGTTTTGTTTGAATATCCAGTCCACATTTACGACATGGACCTTCACCAGGTGGATACTTGAAGGCTTCTTCCACTGGCTGTTCCACTAGTTGATGCTCAAATGGTTGTGCGTGTCCAGTTTCAGGCTCCTTGAATGCACTTGGGTTGGTGATATGTGGAGTAGCATATGCACTCTGGAGTCCCTTCTGTTCTTCGTGTGATCTGACGCTCTCCTGGTCCGTGGTGGTTTGCTTGACAGAGTGCATCTTGATCTCCAAAGGCGCCGGTTTCTCCAGTACCATTTCATGTTGTAATGACGATGTCTCCTGTTGTGGTAGTGGTTGATGCTGCTGCTGCTGCTGCTTGTCATTTGTGAAGTCAAAGGAGTTGTTACGTGAAGACTGCATGTGAAGCGACTCCAGCTGTTGTTCAACTTCTTCAAACGCACTAGCATTGGAAGTATGTGTGAAGTTGATCTCCAGGTCTGTGTCTTCTCCTAGTGTCTCTTGTGTGTACAACTGTTGTGGTGGTTTCTGCTCCTCGTAAAACCCTTCTGAACTGGTCTCTGGAGAGTCGTGTCCCGATGTGGACTCTGCCTCTGGTGAAAACACCACAGAACCCATCGAGTCATCAAACAGTGTTGAGCGAGTGGCAAGCTTCTTAGAAACCACAGATGGAGAAAGTGGGTTCTCATGCTTTGTGATGTTCCCATCTGGATCGTTGACGGTGAACATAGGGATCTCAGATGGTTGTGTAGTAGTTGGAAGAGGTGGGCGAGACTCCAAATCAACACGTCTCTGGATCTGAGCAATGTCCTCCTGCGTCGGTGGCTCAGATCTTCTTGATTGTGGGTTTGGTGAAAGAATGGTACTTTTCATGGACACTGTGTCGTCAAAGCCCTCCTCGTCCGATGATAGGTTGAGCTCGTCGTCACTTGAATCATCGTCATCATCCTGTCCTACTTTTAAGGTGGATTGAGCTGTTTGCTGTGCTGGTGTTGGTGTGTACTTCACAGTAGATGCAGATTGAAGGGATTGTGCCACCGAAGTGTCTGCCTCTGAATATGAGTTTGGGATGTTAAACCTAGATGACGTGAGCAAACCAGAACCGGCAACTTTCTGGTTGTGATGCTGTCCTGCAACAGACTCTGTTCTTGGAAGGGACATTGTGCTCATGTAGACACTCTCGTTATCACCAGGGTTCGACGACACTGTGCTGATACTGCTTTGTTGGTCAGAGTGTATTGACATGGCACTCGATGTGGTCGTGGTGGCTGTAGTTCTAGCTGTGGTTGGTGCGGTGTTCATAGGAGCAGCAACTGCTGGAGAAGCTGGCGGATGTGGTGCTGATGTGGTAGGAGATGTGATGCCTCTGTATGGCAATGACGAGGAAGAACCACCAGTTGGGGAAGACACACCACGGTTCTGAGGGAAGCCTCTATACGATGAAGCAGTGTGCGGTGGTTGTGGGAATGCTTGTCTCTGTGCTGATAGAGGGTGTCTGGCGGTGCCTGCTGGTGCAGTAACAGCGGAGAAAGGTGTGGACGGAGATGACTTGTCACTGCTACTGTTGGCACTGAGCGGTTGTTGTTGTTGTTGTTGTTGTCTGCCCAGTTCAGCTTTGTTGGCCAGATCAGCATCGATGCGCAACTGTGGTACTTTTGGTGCCTTGTCAAACTGCTGAGAATTGTTCTTGGAGCTGCTGAAGAACTCAGATGCATTCCTTCTCGTCTCGAACACCTCTGTGGGGTTTGTTGATGGGACATTACTGGTTGAGGCAGATCTGAACCCACTCACTTTCCTTGGAGAGCTTGGGGCAGTCTTGTGACGAATCTCGCCATGGGATGGTTTGTAGACTTCGAAGCCTGCTCTTTCGTATGCTGACTTGAACGTGGCCGGGTTGATTGGCGCTATAGCGGGGAATCTCGAGTTTGGAATCTTAGCGATACCAGTTGGGGACTGTGCGATTCTCTGTGGTAGCGTCTTGAAATAGTCCGGTTTGGGACGAGCTTCTGATGGGTAGCTCATCGTGTGGGTTCGTATGGTTGATTATAATGAGTTACTGGTGATGAAGTTACGCGTCCTTGGAGATATCAGTATAGTGCAATTAGAGAGTTGACACACGCGAGGTCTATTAAGTCGATCAAAGTCCAGCCTGGCAAGTTTATGAAGCGAATGAATGAATGGGAGTGAGAGAATGTGTGCGACTGGCAATTGGACACGAATCAAACCTCCACCAACGTGATGACAAAATGCGATGATTGACAGAGTTTCAAGGCTGGTTCGATGGAGAAAAACTCGATTGCTTCACGTATCGCTGAATCTCCTACGGCGGACTGTCTGACTTTGCACTGATCTTGTTCACTTTTTTTCCCTCCCTGGGCGTAAATCTCTTCGACGCGTAAACAAGCTGCTGCCCGTACCAGATTTAAGCTCCGCCTACCGCTTTCCTTCCGATCTTTTTTTTTTGCTTTTTGTTTCTTTGACGCGTCGGAACATCTGTTATGCAGCACTGCCGTTGGTGGTTGCAAGGACGGGTAACCCCTACTCCACATTCGGGCCAAAACTTCACATTCACATTCTTCAATTAATAGCTTGGGGTACAACCCTGTATCCGAAGTGTCTACTATCTAAGTGAAATATTCGTCACTATCTACTCTCCAATATGGCATCTTTATCTCCCCGGCTTAACCTGGATCAGAGTTAGGAGCCTCCTCGATCGATGACTGAGACTCTGCTGCACCGTTACAGGAGCAACGTCAGTAACACATCGAATTCAAAGGAGCACACCCTCGTGGCTTCCTCCCTTTTATATGAGCACGAACGTGAGATCTCTGGGGAGTTCAGTGAAACATCTACCTCAACTGGCCTTGTGTGGTCGTTCATCCAAGAGTCTTCCCATAGAGTGTTGTCATGGCTCAGTGGCAATTCAGCATACTCCTCAAACTTCTCTGAAAGGGAACAAATCCAAAACCTGTTGCTACAAAAGAGAACTGCAACGTCGTATCAGTCATGGCTGGAAGCATCAGAGAAGCTGGACGAACTACAAGGCTTCAACCAGTGGAAACTACAGAAGGAGACATCCCTATATGACTACACACTCATAGAAAGTCGTCTCATGGAGTTGAAAGAAGCACGCATGTCCAAGAACGTGAAGAGACTGCTATACCTGATCCGCACAACATGGACCAGAGACGTTGGTGGTATTGGAAATGTCAATCTATATCGTCACTCACACACAGGGACGAAGCAACTCATCGAAGAATACCTACATGAATGTCAACTGGTGTTGGAGTATCTCGTCAATGAAGGTCAACAGGTTGTGGATGACAGATACACACTCAGTATGCTGATACAGACCCGGAAGAACATTGGAAGAACCGCATTACTCTTGAGTGGTGGTGGAACATTCGGTTTGTTCCATATTGGAGTACTGGCTGCCTTACTGGAAGTGGATGTCGTCCCAAAGATCATTTCAGGGAGTTCCGCAGGAGCCATTGTTGCCAGCATTCTATCGGTACACAACAAGGATGAAATCACTGGCCTTATCAGTACCATAGTGGATCAGAAGTTTGATATCTTCGATGACACTTCGAAGAAGGAGGGGATTCTCTTATGCCTCTCAAGACTTCTGAAGCACGGAACTTGGTTTGATAGCGCCAATCTGGAAGGCACGATGAGAGACTTTCTAGGAGACTTGACATTCAGAGAGGCATTCTACCGTACTGGTAAGATCCTAAACGTTTCTGTGTCTCCTGCTACTGTCCATGAACAACCACGTCTCCTCAATTACCTCACAGCCCCTTCAGTATTGATCTGGTCTGCTGTCTGTGCATCATGTTCTCTCCCCGGCATCTTCCCCTCCTGTACCATCTACGAGAAGAATCCAAAGACGGGAACCACCCAAGAATGGCATCATCAATCCGTGAAGTTTGTCGATGGGTCTGTGGATAACGATCTGCCCATAACCCGTCTTTCTGAGATGTTCAACGTTGACCATATCATCGCGTGCCAAGTGAACCCTCATGTTGTGCCGCTTTTGAGCTTCTCTGTGACGTGTGTTGGAGGAGAGATTGAGACAGAGTACAGTGCAAGGTTCAAGGCAAAAATTGGGAAGCTGTATGAACTATGGGCTGCAGAGATGGCACACTATCTACAAATGTCAGCTGAAGTAGGGATTGCAAGGAATTTGTGCACCAAACTGAGAGCAATGATATCCCAACAGTACTCGGGAGACATCACCATCTTGCCTGATTTGAAGGATGTTGTACGACTCGACAAGATGCTACAGAATCCCACTTAGGAGTTCCTTGTCAGTTACACTATGAAAGGAGCAAGAGCTACATGGCCCAAGCTGTCTATGATCAACAACCACTGTCGCTTGGAGTTTGCCCTGGACAAGGCCATAATGGAACTCAAGGGTAGAAACTTCAAGACCATGAACACACCGTCATTGACGTTGATTGGCCCCGACGCCACCAGAGGAGGCAGTGATCTACAAGATGGAAACGAAAAGGGAGTGTTGAAGCACCATAGCAGACACAGATCAGAGACCATCACTGTGGGAAGTTTGAAGACGTTGAGACCCGTGAAGTCCAATATGAGCTTCTCTGACATACCTGGGAAGCACAAGTACTCGCCATCACCGTCACCAACAGCATCAGCAGTTGCGCTGAACAGTCCTGTGAAAACTCGTGGTGGTACGCAAAGATACCATCGTTCATATTCTGCATCTGAGAGGGAGACTATCGCAGTAAAGAGTTTGGGTGCTACTCTGAAGAGACCTCCACTGTCCGCTTCGTCAAGTTCATTGAGAAGGAAGAGCTCTAGGACTCTCATAACCAAGCCTAACTCTGCACAACAATCTGAGCCGGAACGAAGCTAGAGACAGTTCACCATCGGTGGATCGGTATACAACAACGTTGATGACTCGGATGGTCTGTTTGGGTTGTGATATATTGTTTATTTATTTATTTATTTGCATCAAGATCAAAAATGGTTTGGATTGACCCTTCCGTCCTGAGTGTGTAGACTCACCACATCGGCGTATTCCGTATCGTCTTCCAAATGACGCTCAAAGTCGTCATAACCGTCATTTGCACCAGTTGATGGTAGAGTTCCATCTCTTTCCAACTCCTGTAGCCTCTGGCTGGTCTTGGTGAACAACAACCAACCGGTGAATGTGAGCGCAGCCATGGTGAGCACAATCGAGGCAACGTCGATGAATCGTGTCATGCTGTCCTTTGTCTTACCGATGTCCTTGATCTTGGTACCGACAAAGAGATACATCACCAACTTTGGGGAACTGATAACACTTCCCAACGTGAAATTCGTCACAGTGACACCTGGGATGGCTGCGAGGGCTCCGTTGGTGAGGGAGTATGGGAATGGACAGATACGCAGCAGGGTGATAAGCCAGAAACTGTTGTTGTCACGCAAGACGGATGAGAATGCGTAAAGCTTCTTGTTCGAAGTAATAAGGGCCTGTGCTCTTGCCCTGAAGAAGTGTCTGAACACGAGGAAGGCGGCCACTGATCCAGAGATGGATCCGAAGGCAATGATGAACCATCCTTTGAACGTGATTCCATAGACGGCGCCAATTGTGGTATTTGTGAAACTGAAACCGACCATTGGTGGGAAAGAGATGACGAAAAGAGCACCGCCGAGCAGGAATGGCATCCATGGGATCTGTTCCCACTTCTCTGAGTACTCCACTATCCAGTCCAGTAGCTGCTCGTGGAACACCACCATGGCACCTCCCATCACCACACAGGCACAGAGAAGGACCATAATGCCCAACTTACCCAGAACTGACTGCCTTGTCCAGATTTCTTGCACAGTACGCGTCAGTTTGGCTCCTTCTTCTTTAGCTGTGACCCATGCTCTCTGCAATGTGGCCTATGTGGAAGGCGGTGATGAGGGTCTTTCATCAGGTGCGATGAAGGGGTTTTCTTGAGACATTATGAGAATATTGTTTGAATTTTTGTAAGAAAGGTGTGATATACGTAATAGATTCTGGCCTTTCTTGAGTGGAGCAGTGGTGTGTTGAGGGTTGAAGGCTCCCAGTTGCGGAGTGTTGATGCAGTTCCATCTCGGCGAGTGCGCGGTATTTGGGCTCTACTACAGCAGAGGAAGATCTCATCTTCTCATCCACAACCAGCAAATTTGATAGTTGGTTAGAGAAGAACCTTCTTCAAAGATCTGGATCACTTCCTTTATCATCGCTCCATATATAACTATCTGCTAGAAGTACCCTGTGAAGCACTACGTTCCCTCTTCTCCAGATCAACGCGTGTGTCCGCATTAGGAAGGTCGGTGCGGAGGAAGTTGACTATCATCACTTTGTGGAGAAGTCCGACACAAAACGGTCAAACTTCACACCTAACCTGCAACTGAAGAAACCCTGAAGATCGTGTTGAAGAGACTAAGGACGACTCTGGCATCTGATATCTGACGTCTTCACCACAACACTCACTCGCTACAAACATTACCTCCACTACAATCAACTACTGCACAAAGCGATGACATGGAGGTACACTCCCGTGGCTATCCACCTTACGCTTCAAAACGAACAACACGCCGTGAGTGGAGTGTTCATCCTCAACACCTCCACAGGCCAACACTACGTTCTCTCGGTGACAGATGTTGAACGCCCGGATCGCTACTCTTTCCGCTTCACCGCTCCCTGGTGTGTCGGTTCCACTACCATCAACTGGCTTCCCTTAACGCTGTGTGACAACAGACGGCTCAATGAAAGAGGCGGTAAGTTACCACAGACTGCCATCGCCAATTTCATCCGGGGTCTATAGTCGGACGACAGGTTTGGGTTCAAGCCGTCAGACAGTTCCAAACTCAGCGTGATCCATCTTCGGCTCCCCGCCAACTACCAGAACGAACTCACCAGTACACTTTTCGATTCCACAAGGCTTATTCCTTTGCAGTTCAAACGTTCCAAAGAAGTACCCATTCCATCCAAGATTGTCGTGAAGTGTTGTCCTTTCAGTTTGACCAACGTGGCCATCTTCATCAACCACCAACTGTTTGGATCCGCAGTACTGAAGATCAAGGATTCCGGTTATCTCAGTGACGTGAAGTACTTGGACGATGCCATTGGCGGCATTGCTATATTGGAGAATCCTACTACTGATACCTCCACTCATGCATCCTTGGGACTCGTTGCTGGAACAGTGGCCAAACTTAACGGAGACGGTGAACTTCTTGTTATCATATCATGGGAGTCCATCTTCAGCGTGTTGCAACAACGTGAACTACAGTTCCCTGACCAACTCAGCACCTTACCAACATCATCCAAACAGCTGGTGAAGTCTAGCCTAGCGTCACACTATGAGCCATCAATGTCTGTTGTACGTGTATCTGTGCACTGTGAAGATGGCAGATTTTGGGGAAGTGGGGTATGTCTATCACAAGACTTGATTGTCACAAACAAGCACGTCATCAAGTCCATCGAGTCGCTCAAGGATATCTCCATACGTGTCCCTCTGTAGCCACGTACTGTGTTTACGCTGAAAGACGTGGAGATCCATGACACACCAATGACTGGGTTCGACCTCTGCTTCATCAAACTAAAGCAGCCGTGCAGTGACATAGTACCAGTGAAGTTTGCACCTTTGGATTACACGGGACTCGCCACTCTGTATCCTGGCCAAAGTATCACCTCAGTCGGACATGGATTGTTCTTTGCACGTGAGTCAACGTTCATGCCATTGGTCTCCGAGGGCAAAGTCAACAATGTGGTGAAGATGCAGATAGACGCTGAGACTGGTAAGCTCGCCAGTTTTATGATCATTGCGTCTGCAGGGTGTTGGAACGGTTCATCTGGGGGAGGATTGTTCAACGACAGAAAGGAGTTGATTGGCATCATGACCTCCAATGGTAAACTCTCCAGTGGAGAGGTGATGCCCAATTTCACTTTGGCTATACCGATTCACATTGTGGAGAAGAGTTGGTTCCTTCTGGAGAATAAGTTGCCCGTGGTGGATCTGAAAGAGAAAGTGCTGGACTTGTGGTCCTTAAGGGGTACGCATGAACATGTGTTGCAAGAGAACACTCCACCTTACACCCGTGTTGTTTCGAAGTTATAAGATACGATTACTGGCTCAATCTGTCTTACATAACTCAATCTGAAAGAAGTCCATCTGGGTGTCATCTCTCATTTGATCATCAACCATGATAAAGTATTTGTAGAAACTCGGGGGTAACTGAGAGTGACGATGAGCTATAAGTCTGCTGCCCCTACCACTCTTCTTTTTTTTTCATTTTTAAACTGAGCGCGTACTACGTCGGCGCCCGCCGCACGATGAGTCTTACATCAAATTGTGGCTTCCGATAACTTCTCTTCCAACGTGGAGTTCATAGATCTCTGTTGATATAAGCCAAACCCTTCATAAAACAAAGATGTCCACATTCGGAAAGCTTTTCAGAGTGACCACTTACGGTGAATCCCACTGTAAGTCCGTCGGTTGTATCGTTGACGGAGTCCCACCAGGTCTCGAGCTCACTGAGGATGACATCCAACCTCAGCTTACCAGAAGAAGACCGGGCCAGTCCAAGCTCTCCACACCGAGAAACGAGAAGGACAGAGTGTTCATCCAGTCCGGTACTGAGAAGGGTAAGACCCTTGGTACTCCAATCGGTATGCTCGTGGCCAACGAGGACCAGAGACCTCACGACTACTCCGAGACTGACTTGTACCCAAGACCATCCCATGCTGATTTGACCTACTTGTCCAAGTACGGTGTCAAGGCTGCCTCCGGTGGTGGTCGTTCCTCTGCTAGAGAGACCATCGGTAGAGTCGCCGCTGGTGCCATTGCCGAGAAGTTCCTCCAAAAGGCCAACAACGTTGAAATTGTGGCCTTCGTTTCTCAAGTCGGTTCCGTGAAGATGAACAGAAGCTCTCAGGACCCAGAGTTCATGAAGCTTTTGAACACCATCACCAGAGAACAGGTGGACAGTGCTGGTCCTATCCGTTGTCCAGATTCCACAGTGGCTGACCTCATGACCAAAGAGGTTGAGAAGTACAGAGACTCCAAGGACTCCATCGGTGGTGTTGTTACATGTGTGATCCGTAACGTGCCGATTGGTCTTGGTGAGCCGGTGTTTGACAAGTTGGAGGCCGAGTTGGCCCACGCCATGCTCTCCATCCCAGCTACTAAGGGTTTCGAAATCGGTTCTGGATTCGAAGGTATTGAGATTCCAGGCTCCAAGCACAACGACCCATTCTACTACGACGAGGAGACTAAGAGATTGAGAACAAAGACCAACAACTCTGGTGGTATCCAGGGTGGTATTACCAACGGTGAGCACATCTACTTCTCCGTGGCCTTCAAGTCTGTTGCTACCATCTCTCAGGAACAGGCCACTGCTACTTATGACGGTAAGAAGGGTGTGTTGGCTGCCAGAGGCCGTCACGACCCTAATGTTACCCCAAGAGCCATCCCAATTGTGGAGGCCATGGCTGCTCTTGTCCTTGCTGACAACTTGATGATCCAGAAGTCCAGAGAGGCTGCTCGTCAGATTGTCGTTTGAGATGTGTGCAGTTCGAGTTACTTGTGTATAATAGGCTGGATCTCGCATCGGATCTACCAACCTGAAATCTCCAAAATCAAAAGAATCATAGAGTGATGAACTAGACTTGTAGTTGACCTCATCGTCAATATAGAGAGTAAGTACCAACCCGACTTGTTCCGGCATTTCCCACCCATCCAGACACCAGTGTTGCGTTTTCCCTCCGGGATCTTCCTGCCTCGGCTAGAACATATCAGGTAAGTACATTTCTCCGCCCCTCCGTTGCCCCAGGTTCTTCTCGTTTGCCTCTCTTTTCACCGAACAAAAGCAGTCCCCAATGATCATTCTTGAGACTTCATTGTGACGTGTGTGGATCTTCAGTTTCTTACATATATAAATAGGGCTGTACCCTGGTTTCCTCTTCACACCCTCACCCCATTGAGTATACCAAACCTCTTTATCGTACAAGCAATCAAAAAACAACACCCAATACCGTACTTCACAATGGTGTTCGACACTGCCGTTTACCACCCAACTCTAAGAAAACTCATCAAGTACCTGGACTCCACTGCTGGTCGTGAGAAATCTTTGCGTCTCATACAATACCTCGTGAGATTCCTCGCCTTCTACGTCTCTCAGAAGGGATTGGTCTCTTTGGCTCAACAGTTCAAATCACTACAATCGCAAGCAACGTTCATCAGAAAGGCTCTCAGATTCCTCAAACCTTTGAACCACTTACACGATGCCGCTAGAGCGTATGACAACAAACTGTCAGACTACGTGATCAGAACCACCGTTGTGGTGAAGAACTTGGCATACGTTGGATATCTGAGTTTGGATTCAATCGCATGGTTCAAGTTGCTTGGATTGGTGTCTGGGAAGACACTACCGAAGGCACCTAAGTGGGCCAACTGGTTCTGGTTCATCGGACTCGTTGCAGGCTTGGTTAACGATATGAGGAAGTTGTCCATAACGAACTCCAAACTACAGTCCTTGGAGATGTCTGAGAAGGAGGAGATTGATGTCTCCAAGGTGAAGGCTTTGGAGTTGGAGAAGTACTCGGCATCAAGAAGACTTCTATGGGATGCATCTGACTTCTTTATCGTCTTGAATAACTTGGGCTTCCTTCATTATGACGAAGGTGCTATTGGTCTGGCTGGTACATTGACCTCGATATTCGGTGTTCAGGACGTCTGGGCTGCAACAAAGATATAAGCTAAGTACTGTTGTGTATTTGAAATCTACCTCATTGTCGATGCTACATGTTATATCCACCAAATAATGACCGTTTTTGACAGACGTGTAGGTTGTGAATAGTGACATCTTGTTATAGTGTGGGGACAGATGAGAGATGCCGGGGTTTTTTTTTTTTTTGAAAATGTTTTTTTTTTTTGGACTGATCACCGGTTACTAGCTGGACGAGGCGGTTTGTGAACTTCTCACTCACGATACAGCATGAAGGTGACACACTTCGTCGGTCAACTGTTTCAGACTGTACGATATCAGTACAAACGCACTTGGAAGTTCTAGCCTTTGATCTTCACACATCTCACATATCGTGTTACCAGAGTTGTCTAGCCACAGAAGTCCCGATATTACGAACACAGACGGATCACTGAGACAACCATCAACGCACTGAACATCTTAACATCCAACCATTGACAACAACACCCACTGAGCCCACAGATGTCCAATCCTGATTTGAAACGCTCATACTCACAGATGAACCACCCTGGTCAGCCCGTCAATGGGTCTTAGGTACAACCACAAAACATGACAACAAGAAACCAACAACAGCTCTAGCATCAACTAATGCAACAACAACAACAATAGAGACAGGCACAGGCACAGGCACAGGCATCTTCACACCCTTCCAACGGTCAACGGAAACAGTTCACTTTCGCAGAGACACCTGAAGACCTCTTGAAGAAATATGCCAACGTTCCTGTCTCATTGGAGTTCCACATCCATGAGAACCATTACAGGTTTGGTAACCAGGATGGTATCATCTCGAAGAACAACCCAGTCGTGAAGGAATTTTTGGAGTACGTTGCACGTGGAGACATCCCACACGCCATCATGGAGGTATTGAAAGATGCCGGTGTGAAGTTCTACGAAGGCTGTTTGCTTTTGAAAGTCCTTGATCACAGACAGTGCATGGAAGTGGACGGTAACAGGATCCCCAAGAGTTTTAGGACTATATTGAGACCAACACAGTTGAGTTTGTATTACGATTTGTTGTACCAGACGGATTCGATGCTGCAAAAGTTCAGTGACATCCTCGCTACCAGTATGGAACAGGAGATTTTGATGTTCACCAACAGAAACTTGAACCTCAAAGTGCCATTGAACCCATACAAGGCTACGCCGTACACCACTCCGGTGCAAGACTATCCATTGGTTAATGGAGATGGTGACATTGTGCACAACCACAGATTAGAGTGTGAGGACCCAAGATCCAAGGCGTTCCATCCATTCAGAGAGTTGCACGAGGAGTCTCCACAACAGAACTCAGAGTACGAACAGTTCATGCTGGCTATGAACGATAAGGGAGTTCTTGGTGAAACCTCAGATACTACTCAGTTCACCAGACTGAGGTTCGTTGAGCAGTTCAGATTGAACAAGGAGAAGATGAAGCAGATGTCCATCAACGGTAAGTTCCCCAACAGAACGTCGATGGGTGGTGGTGTTGGAAGCAGTAACATCGCCAACCTGACACCGCAACAGCAACAGATGCTGCAACAGCGCAAGGCAGAACAGGTGAGAATGCAACAGGTGCAATAGCAGAAGGCGATGGTTCAGCAACAACTACAGCAACAAGGTGGCGTTGTGGACAGCTTGGGCGTGGGAGAGGATGGTAAGAAACCTGCTGCTCCTGCAAAGAAGAGAAAGACTGCACCGAAGAAGGCTGCACAACCGAAACCGGTTGCTGGGAAGACACTGCCAGGGATGTACGCTGATAAGACACTGCCAGGTGGGGAGCTCCCACCACAGGAGCCACCAAAGAAGAAGAGAGGTACCTACAAGAAGAAACCCAAGGCTGAGCCAACCAAGTGATCGTGTCATTGTTACATATCAGTATATAGTCAAGAAGAAGAAGATGACGATGATGCCGCTGTTTCTGTACTGGAGGGCGCTAATGGTTCACCGTATATGAGCGCCTTGATGATGTTGTACACGCTCTCTCTGTCGTTAACGTCGTGTACCCAGAAGCCATAGACGTTCCCCTCCGTGTCCTTGATCATGATGTAGTCCGAGTTGTACTCCACATTCATCTCTGGAAGTCCCACAAGAGCACTGCGTTGTTTAGAGATGATTCCCAGTGCAAAATTCTCTGGTGCTGATTTGTTGAGGATGATCATGCCGTGTTCGTAATGGTCAGATGGTTGTGTTGAGCCATTGCTGTTGGAGGTGTCACGAGAGTATACCGCGAGTGGACCAGAATACTCCAGTTTCTCCCATTCCTCTGTGCCAAACTTGTACAGTTGACAGTGCGATGTGTGGAATAAGAGGTTTGTTAAGAGTGGGTCGTAACGTCCAATGACGTTGAACGTGAGTGTCTTGGTGAACAGAGAGTACTCGTTGGCATAGGCGAGCTGTTGCTGTTGTTGTTGGTCGTCTCCTGAAGGTTTAGCAGACTCGGGCATTGCTTTCTTGTGGAGTTGATGTGGTCAATTTGCGTTGGTCGCTGTCTTGTAATTTTAGCTGGTACTATAGTGGAGTTTGTCGATGCTGGTGTTGTTTTCCCGGTGTTGAGGGAAGGGTGGAAGAGTATAAGCAGAAGACGTCACCACTGTTGTTTGACGCGAACATGGACAGCCATGGGGAAGATGGGAAGCGGATCAACTATATATGAATTGGCTATATGACGCAACTACACTTAGAGGTCTCGTTTAATGTCACTTTTCAAGCAATTGACTCAATGTAGTTTATGAAGACGTATCCGATATCGCAATATTCAGATCTGCTTCAACACACTCTCAGCATCGGTAACAGAGATACCAAAGTTGTCTGGCTCGGCAATCTCCTTGGTAACCTTACCATCCTCAACGAGCAAGGCGAATCTCTTGCATCTCACACCACCGAATGGACCAGAAGCGTCAATGGCGAGGTCGGTGGCCTTAGCAAAGTCAGCGGCTGGGTCGGCAATGAATCTGATCTGTTCAAAATGAATCGTTAGTACCTCCGTGAGCATACCAAGCACTTGGTGAATAGATGATACTTACTCTGTCGTCCTTGGTCAAGGAGTCGGCCCAGGCCTTGAAGACGAAAGCGTCGTTAACACCGGTGACAAACACTTTGTAACCCTTGCTAGCGAAGTCATCCAAGTGGCTGATGTAACCTGGAATGTGGGAGGCGGAACAAGCTGGAGAGAAGGCACCTGGGACACCAACAATAACAGATTTACCAGAAGCGGTCAAGTCTGCCAAGTCGGCGTCGTTACCTGGAGAGCCTTCCTTAGTGGTGGCAACGGAAGGGATGGACTGGCCGGCCTGGATGAAACGGGCGAAAGAGGTGGAGAAGGCTCTCTTGGAGGCAATTGATCTGAGGGAAAGCATCGTTGGTGGTGGATTTGAAGTCTGATGGAAGAATGGGGAGTTATGGGTACGTGGGTGGTACTGGAAAGAAGCAAAAATTGGGTTATATAATTTCCATCGGAGTACGAAGCTGCTAGCTGGGGAAAGAAAGGGTGGGGCTTGACGGTTACGAGCTCTGTGGAAAGAACAAAGAGACGGATCTTGGAGATGAGATGGAGAAGTACTCATAACTAGTCAAACAAACGTCTAAAAATCGATATTGACTTCCAAGATAACTCTCCTTAGACTCTTCTAGCGATCGTTAAGACACAACAGCAGCTATCCACAACTCCACGTCAACGAGGCCAAGCAGTGGCTGTCCAACCTAAGTGCGTCATCAATACCAAGGCACAGCTTTCGAATAACATTCAGCAGATCATCTGGTCCAGGAGGGCAAAAAGTGAACAAAACGAGTTCCAAGGCTACAGTAACGCTCACTCAATGGTAGAGATGCGCATGGATCCCCATTGAAGTGAAGCGACAACTGCTTCTTAGAGGGTTCCGGTACGCCACCAAATCCGGTGACTGGGTGGTACAGAACGACACCATGAGGTCCAGAGAACAGAATACAGAACTGTGCTTCGATAAGCTGTGCAACGAGATAAAATCAACGGTCGTGTTCCCAGGTGAAGTGAGCGAGGAAGATAAACTGAAATGGAAGGCTGTGAGGAAGCGTACCAATGAGCAAAGACTCAAGGATAAGCAAATGAGGTCATACAAGAAACAGTCAAGGAGAGTCTCACTAGATTGATTGGTACTCAATGCTTCATGTATCGTGCTAGAACTATCTATATACAAGTTCGGGTTCTGTGAGTCTATTCGTTTTGTTTGTCATAATCATCGTATCAGGTCGTATCGGGTCATCTTCTTCTCTTCAAAACGGCTCTCTGTGCGTTCTTAGAGCACTTGGAACAGATCTCGCTGATTGCCTTTGCATTTGTGTTGTCTCCAATATCAATCAGTGCAACGTAGAGTGATTTGAGGTAGTAGAAAGACCAAGGGAAACGAGTGGAGGCCAGTACAACACCCACTGCATCATTAAAGAGCTTCAATGCAATCAATGCGTTCACCATCTCTCTGCAGAACTCAAAGTCAAGTTTTCTCTTGGTCAGGTTATCCAATGCTTGGTATGTCTCGGTCTTACGATACTGTCCTCTTTCCTTCCATGCTCTCTGGCACATCTGTTCGTCCTTGAAAGCGGCGCCGGCTTGGAGAAATGCCACATATAGCGAGCTTTCTCTCTCCAGTTTGAAGTTCAATCTCTTCACTGTCTCAATAGCTGGTGGTAATGGATCGGATTCATCTTGCATCTCGGATTGCTGAGTTTCTTCTTCAGGTTCCTCCAAAATCATTTCGTTTTTGCCAATGTCGGCGTTGGGGAAAGTGAACTCCTCGAACCTTCTCACAAACTCTTCCTTGTCTCCCTTCTTCACTGCGATTTTGAGGTATGAATGCAAACTTCCCAATGAAAGTGTCCTTGGATCGTGCGCAACATTGAATGCCCACACGGCATTCGACTCTGCAATAATGTGTTCTGGCAACTTCAAACCTCTCAATGGCAACAGCGGTGGATAAGTCTGTCTGATCTTCTCGATGTGTGCATCTCCCTCGACAACATTCTGGTGTAATCCCAAGAAGTCGACCATTGAAAGTAAGTTACGTCTCATGATAACACCTTCTCTGTACAAGGTGACCTGTGGGGTATGGTTGGGATCGAAGTCACGGTATGCTATCATCAAGTAGTTGAGTGCCTCGGCCCCTGCTGTTGGTGTGTCCTTGCGCATCTCGAAGATCTTCACGTACAGAGCTCTTGCCAACTCCAAATCTCCATCTTTAGCAGCCAAACGAAGCATGGTGTCGAAAGTGGCCACAGTGGGTTCGAGTCCTTCCTGGTGGATCTGATGGATGAATTGCCAGCCTCGTCTGTAGAAATCCGGGTTTCTTGAACATACCTGTGCGAGTGTGTTGTAAGTGAATACTGTTGGTTGAAGCTTGTTGTCGATGAGCTCCTGGTACAAATCCAGGGCTCTGTGAACATCCCGTGTCTTCACACACATTTGGATCATTGTGTTGTATGTCTCCACGTCTGGTTGAGTCTATATGGATCTGAACTTCATCATCTGGAACACCTCGTCTGCCTCGTTGTCATCATTCAACTTCACACACATCTGAAGAACATTGGTGTACACTTTCTTGCTTGGCTCCAATCCGTGTTCAAACATCTTGTTCAGTGTCAGGTTGACTCTCTCAAGGTTGGATGTCTTGCAGTACACTTTGATGAGGTGTCCAAACATGTACTTCGACGGTTTGATCCCTTGCAATATGGCGGTGTCGAAAAGCTTCTGAACCACAACGGGATGTTCCAACTCTGCGTAGTGCTTCATCATAAAATCGTAGGTGGTTTCGTTGTATGGGATAGTGGCATCTGTGAGCATGCTATGTATCTTTGACAGAGACTGCTCGTGCAATGACCCAACTGGTATCTGTGTGAGGAATTTGTACACCTCTCTCTTCTCCAGATCCTTCAATCCTTGTTCAGATGAGTGCAAGTGTTCAATGACGGCGTCCCAGTCTTGATTTTCCTTCGATACGATGTTCTTCACAGATTCACCCATACGTGCCACCACGGTTTCAGGTACGTTAATTCCTCTTGCAGGGGAGTCAAACAGTGAGAGACTCGTTCCTACTGATGCACCAATGGCCAAAGTATCAGCTAATTTTTCGGAGGCAATCAACTCGTTATAGATGATGTCGACATCCTCTGACTCTGGATCCACTGCTTCATTGACGTCAAGTGGCACCCCTTCTTCTTGTACTTTTTTCTCCTCCATCCTGGCGATGTCCACTTTTAAACTTCTCGTGAACTCCCGCATCTCTTCCAATTTCTTATCAAGAAGCTTCATCTCCATCTACGTCTTGGGATCAGGTCCCTTCTCTGCTGATGGTGTTCTCTTCCTTGGTGTTCCATTTCGTCTCCGAGGGGCAACAATGAGTGTTCGCACCAGTGATGGGGTTCTCGGCGTTTGCGTTCGTACCACTGTACTGTTTGCTATTCTTGTGAGCATCAGAGGTGGAGATATGGTGTAAATGAGCGTGATTAGTAGTTAAATGGATAATAACCTTCAATACATCACCATCAATGTGGTCCCTCACACTTCAAAGTTTTTCAAGTGGAGCTCATCGGTCAGGGCTGCGTAACGGATCTACAGTACAGTAGTACAGTGCAACCCGCGAACTTATTTGATGCCGGATGACCTCTTTACCCCATAGTACCAGCAACATTTGAGGATTCTCTTCCCTGGTAGTGGCAGCTGCTCTATATGTTGAAAGTGTCATGTGAAGAGTTGGAGTTTATAATTGACTCAGGACTGACATATCAAAGTTTCCCTTATCGTTCCTCCCCATTTACAATCAACACGAGATCTCCCATATATTACGATGAAACAATGGCGCCCCGATTTCTGCGTCCCGAACTACCACTTTTTGAGGCCATGCCCCTTGTAACTTGTTACATTTTCCCCTGCAAAGAACCTGATACCACATTCACCACGGCAACGATGCTCGTAATTAATGATCTAAAACTCTCTAGTTACATAACTGTCTCATGTTTTGTGGGTATTGTTAAAGTACTACATAAACCAACTATCCCCCACAAGTTCTCAAGATCTACTCTTCCTTCACCAACCAGTTTGATCTCAGCATCACTTATCACCACTGTCCACACCCTCTCAATAGTATAACCACCATGGGTAAGAAGAACATCACATTCAACGTTTCAAGTGGATTCCAAGTACAGCAATTGTTGGGAGAAGGCGCTTACGGTGTCGTATGTCTCGCATTGCACAAATCCAGTGGCTAGCACGTTGCCATCAAGAAGATCAAACCATTTGAGAGATCACTGTTCTGTGTGCGTACTTTGAGAGAGATCAAATTGCTAAAACACTTCAACCATGAGAACATAATCTCCATCTTTGACATACAGAAACCACGATCATTCGAGGAGTTCAGCGAAGTGTACATCATCCAAGAACTCATGCAGACTGATTTACACAAGGCTATCAACTCTCAAAGTCTAACGGACGACCATGTACAGTACTTTATTTACCAAATACTCAGAGGCCTGAAGGCCCTACACAGTGCTAATGTCATTCACAGAGATCTCAAACCATCCAACTTACTCCTCAATGCCAATTGTGATCTGAAGATTTGTGATTTTGGACTGGCGAGAATTGATGACCGTAAGATGAAGGGCTACAGCACTACGGAAGACAAGAGCAGTCTCATGACAGAATACGTTGCTACAAGATGGTACAGAGCCCCGGAGATCATGCTCACCGCTTCCAAATACACTACTGCCATTGACGTATGGTCTGTGGGGTGTATCCTTGCTGAATTGTTGTTGGGTCAGCCATTGTTCCCTGGGAAAGATTACAGACACCAACTGACTTTGATCTTTCAGATTTTGGGATCTCCAACTGGTGAAGACTACTAGAGTATCTCCTCAAAGCGTGCCAGAGAGTACATTAGATCGCTACCATTCTACAAGAGGGTCTCATTCAAGAGAATCTTCCCCGGTGCAAACCCGCTCGCCATCGACCTGTTAAACAAGATGTTGGCATTCGACCCAAAGAAGAGAATCACAGTTCCAGAAGCATTGCAACATCCTTATCTTTCTGCATATCACGATCCTACAGATGAACCTGACGCTGATCCTATCCCTCAGGAGTTCTTCGAGTTTGATAGAATCAAGGATGAGTTGACAGTTCCTGAGCTCAAGGTAATGCTATTCAACGAGATTATGGGACAGTGAGGGACTTGTTGAGAGCCTTGCGTTTATAAAATAGATCCTGAATGAACTCAACCATCGGCAATGATACTTTGTAGCACTCTGGCTTCTATGAATAACTGGGAAACATATATCGAAATCCTAGGTAGGGTAACCCCAAGCTCTTTAAAGCTAAAAAAGAAGTGATCCCTAGCAGGATCGAACTGCTGATCTTGGCGTTATTAGCACCACGCCTTAACCAACTGGGCCAAGGGATCTTCTTCGAAAAATGTAAAGAGACGAGATTTGGATGCCAGCTATGAGGTTATGAGCACGCATACACACCAGGGCAGCATAACCATC
>JAKVQR010000260.1:0-26840 GCA_030462915.1 Petasospora meyerae | reverse complement strand
CTCACAGATGTCCGACCAGTCCTATAGTGGGTCGCCTTAGCGTAACAGTCATGTCATAGCCATCCCCGTGGAGCGGACCAGACACTCCGTCATCTCGAGAAGAGACTCGATCCTCAACAACCCCATTGGGTCTTTTAAAGGTGTGAACTCCCTCTCGAGATTCGCTTCCTCATACTCCAGAGCTCAATCGTTCAGAACCATCGAGCCCTTCACACAACACTCGAGATCGTACTTCAGAGACGACGACGAGTTGTACGACAGAGACACCTTGGCTCCCTCCATTCACGGCCAGCGTCTATCCACAGTGCTCAACAGAGGCGATTTCGACTTCCTGAGACCGAGACCGAGCCGTGATAGCATGAACAATGCGATTGTCGATGACGACGTGATTGATAACAACTCCATCACTCAGTCCTTCAGATCCCCCTCTGTGTACTCGTACGGTGCCGTTGATAACTTCTCAGAGTTCCAGGACTCTGCCTCACTGATGGTGAAGAAGGTCGATGCACACGGGAAAGTCGTCACTGTGATTGCGGGCCAGTCCACCGCTCCACAAACCGTGTTCAATTCTGTGAACGTGCTTATCGGTATCGGTCTCTTGGCCCTGCCTTTGGGACTCAGCCATGCCGGTTGGGTCTTTGGTGTTCCATCGCTGGCATTGTGTGCACTGTTGACTTACCACTCTGCCAGATTGCTCTCTCGTTGCATGGACACCGACCCAACGCTGATGACGTACTCAGACTTGGCATATGCTACTTTTGGTCCGAAGGGAAGAGCACTCATCTCCCTCTTGTTCTCGATGGACCTCATGGCATCGGGTGTTTCCTTGATCGTGTTGTTTGCCGACTCTTTGAACGCATTGTACCCAGAGATCTCTGTGAACCACTTTAAGCTCATTGCATTCCTGGTGTTGACTCCACCTTCATTCCTCCCATTGAACATTCTCAGTGTCATGTCATTGGCGGGGATCTCGTGTACCATCGGCGTGGTGGTGTTGATCTTTGCCTCTGGTCTGTGGAAGCAACACACCCCGGGATCTTTGATTGAGTTTGCCCCAACAAACATGTTCCCACACACCACTGCTGATGCGCTCATTGCCATTGGTATCCTCATGGCACCTTTCGGAGGACATGCCATCTTCCCCAATTTGAAAGTGGACATGAGACATCCACACAAGTTTGGCGACTGTTTGAAGATCACGTATGCTATTACGTTTGTCACTGATATGTCGATGGCCGTCATTGGGTTCCTGATGTTTGGTGGTGACGTTAAGGACGAGATTACAAGATCCGTGTTGTTGACTAAAGGTTACCCTAAGTTCACATACTTCCTCATCTGTGCCTTCATGGCCACTGTTCCGTTGTCCAAGACTCCGTTGAACGCACGTCCTATCATCTCCATCTTGGACATGATGGCTAACACGCACGACATTTCGAGTTACAAAGGATTCAGTTACACTTGGAGATACGTGTTGCGTCTCTTCAACAGAGTCCTCGTCAATGCGCTCTTTGTGATCATTGCGATTGTGTTCCCAGATTTCGACAAGATCATTGCATTTATGGGTGCTGGTTTGTGTTTCCTTCTGTGTTTGATCCTCCCAGCTGCCTTCTATTTGGTCATTTGTAAAGACACAATCACACACTCTGAGAAGATTGGTTGTTGGATCACCATCGTTGTGTCTGCGATCTTCTCCATTGTCGGTGTCGCTGCCGCTATTGTGTACTGAGGAAAGAAACTGTAAATCGTTCTTTTCATATCCTACAAATCTTATACATACCTTTTAGCAGTTACGATGTAAACTGGAGATGAAGTTGGAGGTTATCATAGCCTTTTTTTTTTTTTTTTCAAAAGCCAGTGCCCCTACCAGATGAACCCGCACTAACAAAAATTTTAATACTCAGAGCTCATCTCTGGATTGGAGAAGTGATTGATTTGGGAAGCTTAGAAGAGATAAACACACAACTAAAAGACCATTCTAATTATCAAGATGTCCTCTTTCATTGATTTACTGAAGGAGAACCCTGCTTGTCTTCTCGAAGGATCCGTGGAGTCCACACAGGGACTACAACTCGTCAAATCACTCTTCGACCCAATCACAAAGGGAAACTCTGTTCTTGATGAGATTTACGTTGAAGGATTGGATGCATCACAAGTCTGGCCTCAGACTAAGATGATCTTGGATTCCGTCACGGAGAGTTTGTTGTTTGAGAGAATCCCAGCGTTGAAGGAGAACGGCGCTGGATTGAAGAACGAAGAAGATGAGGAAGACGCACTCTCTAATGCTGAAGCACAAACATCATCTGAAGAAGAGGATGAAGATGAAGATGAAGAACAGTTCTTGAGCAATGAGGAAAGCGATGAAGAAGATATTGATCCAAACGGAGAGCTTGTTGACGACTACGTTGATGAATCAGATGAGGATGAGGAGAATCCAGAGGAAGAAGAAGTAGAAGACCAAAAAGAACAGGAAGAAGAGACACAACCTGTGGTGAAGAAGGACAAGTTCGGGTTGAACGACGAGTTCTTCTCCATCGATGAGTTCAACAAGCAAACTCTCGAACAGGAGGAGAAGGGAATGAACCTTGATGATGATGACGATGAAGAGATTGACTACTTCGGTGATCTTGGTGATTCCGAGGATGAAGACGTTGCATACTACGACGACTTCTTTGACAAGAAGAATTCACAAGGCAATGCAAAGACAGAATCCAAGAGCAAACCAAAGAAGGAGAAGAAGTTGAAAGAAGGAAACTTGAAAGAAGAAGACTACGACGATGGTATGAAGTCCGCTATGATGGATCTGTTTGCCGATGAAGACGAAGCTGAATTTGAAGAAGAGGAGCAGCAAACATCAGAGAAGAACCTCTCAAGTTTCGAGCGTCAACAGCTGGAAATCCAGAAACAGATTGCACAGTTGGAGAAAGAGGCCATTGCAGAGAAGAAATGGGCCATGAAGGGTGAAGCCAAGGCCAAGGACAGACCACAGGATGCATTGCTCGAGGAGGACTTGGAGTTTGAGCGTACTGCTAAGCCAGTTCCTGTGATCACGAAGGAGGTAACAGAGTCGTTGGAGGAGATGATCAGAAGAAGAATCAAAGAGGGAAAATTCGACGATCTGCCGAGAAGAGTCATCACAGACGTCACCAACTTCAGACCTTCCTCTTCATTCGAGTTGAGTGAGTAGAAGTCTTCTAAGTCGCTTGCTGAACTCTACGAACAGGAGTACAAGGGAGTGAACGAGGAGGAAGAAGCCGTTTCTGAAGAGTTGCAAAAGTCACACGATGAGATCAAGGAGATGTTCAAACAGCTGTCGTACAAATTGGATGCCCTCAGTTCGGCTCACTTCATTCCAAAGCCTGCACAGAAGGCCATCGACATCAAGGTGCAGACAGCTTCTATCACAATGGAGGACGCGCAGCCTCTTACACACTCTGCCGCTTCTACACTGGCTCCTCAGGAGATTTACAAGGCCTCGGACTCACGTAGTGCTAACGAGATTGCGCTCAAGAGTGGTACCGTGTTCTCCAGAGACGAGTTGTCCAGAGAGGATAAGCAGAGAATGAGAAGAGCACACAAGAGAAAGAGAGCCAGAGAGGCATACGAGAGAGAAGCCGCTAACGGCACTAAGAAGAAGTCCAAGAAGCAGGATGTGATGGACACTTTGTCCAAGGCTAAGAACGTCACGGTGATTGATGCTAAGGGACAGAAGAGAGACGTCCAAGGTAACGTCAAGAAGGACAAGGTACAACAGGGCTCATCCGCTCTCAAACTGTGAGACTGATACGTCTATAAACTAAAGAGATGTGTTATTCCTTTTCTTTTGAGTACGTAAAATAAATAGAGCAAAACAACAAGAGAGAGAGAGAGAGAGAGAGAGTATGTGAGGTGGGAAGTGAAGAGAAGATGAAGGAGACGGGAGATATATTCAAGCCTCAGATGGGATCTCAGTTGGGGCGAATGGGTCTCTGCCCTTCCAGCTGAGAATGACGTCGTCCTTAGGGAAGATGGTGGCGAACACCTTGATCTCCTCAGAAAGCTCGGTGACGTGGTGCTTCATGTCGTTGAACAACACGGCCTTACCGAGCAAACCGGTGAAAGTGGTGTAAACGTAGGTCTGACCCAAACAGACGTGTGGACCAACACCGAACACAAGCCAGTTCTTCTTGGCCTCGCTGGCCTTACCACCTTCAACCCAACGCTCTGGGATGAACTCCTCTGGGTCGTCGTACACTTCTGGGTCGTGCAAAGCCGGGTAGAGAGTTGGGATAAGCATGGAGCCGCTTGGAACAGAGTAACCATCGCTCACCTGGAAGGACTTCTTGACGTAGTAAGGAACCATGATCACCGGTGGTCTGTAACGCAGAGTCTCCTTGACAACCATGTTGGTGTAGGTCATCTTGTCAATAAGGTCCATGGTCAATGGGACGTTAGGGTCACCACCGCGCACAGCCAACTGCTCTTCTCTGATCTTAGCGGCAACGTCTGGACGGTCAGCAACAATCTGGAACAACCAACAAGCCAAAGAAGAAGAGGCATCCTGGGAAGCGAACAAGAAAGTGAAGATGGCCTCGGAGATCTCCTTGTTGGAGAACATACGCACTGTGAGCTTCTTCTCAGGGTTCAACTTGTGCTCCTCCTCGGCGTCGTACATGAGCTTGATCCAGGAGTCCAACACACAGGTGGTCTCTCCACCAGCAGCGATGTGCTTCTTGGCCTCGCCGGCACACTCAGCGAACAGGTTCATAACCATGTCGGCGGTCTTCTTACCGTACCAGGTCTTGGTGTATGGGAGGATGATAGGGAAGTTGACGAGCTCGAGAGCAGAGGTAACGAGGTAGTAGTCATCGGCGACTCTCTTGATCTGCTCCTTGGAGAGGTAGTCACCACAGAAGGCCTTCAAAGAAAGAGCACACATGAGCTCTCTGAACTCTGGGAAGAAAACAGCTGGCTCGTCCTTGGTGAGCTCTCTGAAGTGGGCAAGGTACTCGTCCATGACCTTCTCCAAGCCTGGAATGTACTCGGCAAGGGCCTGTCTGGTGAACAACCCGTTCAAACCCTTTCTGTAGTCAACGTGCTCTTTACCGTCCAAGAACACCCAGTTGGAAGGTCTGAGAATCTTGATGGCGACGTCGACAAGACATGGCTTGACGTAGGCTGGGGACTGCAAGATCTTTCTGGCAAGGTCTCTGTCACTGGCAATGACGACAAACTTGTGGAAGACAGAGACACACGACAATGGACCGGAATTCCACTTGGCCTTGTACTCTTCAAACTTTGGGTCCAGGGACTCCATGAAGGGACCGATGATAGGCCACACCTTGAGCGCTGGACCGGCAATGGTGCCCTTCTTCCACTGGTAGCTGATCTGGTCGTAGACAAGACCCACCGCAATGAGAGTGAAAATGGTCTTCCACCACGAGATGGTGGAGACAAATTCCTTGATGTACTCCACCGGGACGGCCTCTTGGATGGAGTTGAGCACCGGCGACTCGAACGACGAGAAGTTCTGACTCAAAGACTGCAACACGGTAGCCATATTTAGGTGTGTTAGTTGTCTTCTTCTATTAGTC
Organism: Petasospora meyerae; assembly: GCA_030462915.1. NCBI lineage: Eukaryota > Fungi > Ascomycota > Saccharomycetes > Phaffomycetales > Wickerhamomycetaceae > Petasospora > Petasospora meyerae. The sequence continues at coordinate 21,270 of JAKVQR010000260.1, read as the reverse complement.
CTGCTGAGAGAGAAGAGATGAGAGAGAGGATATGTGGGATCTGTTCTTGTTTATCAGCAAAACCGGGAAACCCAACCGCTTTTTTTTCTTCTCGTTCGTACTATGGCCCGCTCGTTTACCGTACAATTGTCAGCAGACCGCGCTTTATACGAGCACAAACTCCGCGACTGGACCACTGGACCCTATACGAGAGCCTTTGTTGACCCTCGGATTTCGTCGCGGATATCGGTACATCGGTACATCGGGCATCGGGCCATTCTTACATGCGAGCCGATGATCCGATGATCTGACTTCTACTGTCAGTGCAACGCTTGATCCATCGTGCTATAACATTCTCAGCTATGTAGTGCTTATTAGTACCACTTCACGCCGTTGATGTGGAAATGCTTCGGTTCACGATCAGCGGTTTGTGAGTTGGTCTGCGTTGGTGATTCGTGACACTTCTCACAACATCTATCATGCTTTGGGGCAGACTTCTGTGGGGTAGCAGCCGTGGCATTCTTGTGAGCAATAGGGGAAGCTGGTGGTGACACTTTACTCTTCTTCAGTGGTTCGTCCACACGTTCCAACTGCATACTCAACTCCAGAAGTTCTCTCTTCAACTCGCTCTTCTTTCTCAAGTTGTCCTCTCTCATTGCCAATCGTCTATGCAGTTCCTGAACTTCATTATGCAACTGGTTCAACTCAAAAGTTTCTCTAACGACCCACTCATCATCCCGAACCAAATTTGGAGTAGCAGAAGTAGCCTAGGTCTTTTGAGGTTGTGATGGGGCTGGTTGCGTGGAGGGCTTCTTTTCCTCCTCCACCACCACCACATCCTCTTCTTGGACTTTTGCAGTGATGATATGCTTCAAAGAGTTGATCTCCTCTTTCAACGACTTGATTTCATCTCCGTTATTGGATATGACAGTCTCCAAGTACTTGACTCTTTCAGTAGCTTCTGTATCCTGGGGCGTGTTGTTGTTGTTGACTTGTGTGACCTCTGGCTTATTCTGTTCTGCTTCAGATGTGGTCTAGACTGGAACTGACACAAGTGGTGTTGCTGTTTGTGTACTAGCAGATTGCGTAGAGTTCTTCTGTGTCGATTGGGATATCATGGAGGTCTTTGCAGCGTTGAAGTTTGACTGTAACTCATTGTAGTCAGATCTTAGTTCTTCCATTGTGGTCTCCATAGCAGCTTTCTCCTCTTGTAGCTTTGTCACTTCCGATTTGAGTGAGTCATTGAGCTGCTTGTACTTCACCAACTTCTCTTTCAACCCTTTGGCAAACGACTGGATCAACTCCTTGTCGTGCTTCAAGCGCTCGTTTTCTCTAATGATCTTCTCAATCATGTTAGAGCTGATCTTGACGTCATCATCCACTGGTACTCTGTTGACTTTCCCCTCGACTTCTTTGAAGAGTCTATCTGTGGTGTCATTGGAAGCTGATTTGGTGGGTCTCATAGCATTAGCAGTGGTTGTCTCTTGTGGGCGTAAGTCGGTGTATTTGCTGTAGAACTTCTTTTGCATGTCCTGAAGATCTGGATCGTTCCTGTTAACCGCTTTCTTCAAAGGTGAACTTCTGAATGGCTTCTCAGAACGTCCAACCTCAATGGAGTTGTCAAGAAATGCGTACTGTGGCTTGACGCGGGAAGGTGAAGGGGAGTAGTCCATTCTTTATGGTGGTTGTGTGCCTGTGTGTTGATGTGTTTGTTGCTAGGGGAAGACTGTATCAGAGAGATTTGACGGGAGAGAAAATCTTAGTGTAACACAACAGTGAATATAGTATTTCCAGATGCTTCCCACACGGCGGTTAGGGTCTTTTCTTCTCAACTGGATGGTGGTTTCAAGGTTGTATCAAGTCTAAAAAGTCTTTTGTTTACATTTTTGGAGGCAGAACGCGTTATTTATGGCGGCTAGCAAACAGGCGCGAACAAAAAAGAAAAAAAAAAAAACTACACACAAACATCCCCACACTTATCGATGAGTAGACCAGTCTTACATTCAGTCTATACACTCACAGATACTTCTCAATAGCTTCTTCAAGGTAGTCCCATAGTTTTTGGGCAGTTCCATCTGTACAACCGGCCTTGATATCCTCTCTAATAGGTCTGAACTCACCCCATGGCCCGATGTACTCCCCAGAGTTTGCAGTGGTGATTTCCGGATGAAGCGCTGCAAACAGCTCAGTGTAAGCTCCATATATCACCGGGTACGAGAGGGCGTAACTCACAACTTTTTCAATCAGACTGCAATCCCTCTAGAGCTCAGAACGCAACAAGCCAGGATGGACGGGTAAACTGATCACGTCGTTAGACTTGTACATCTCACCGTAGATGTAAGCCTGATAGATACAAGCAGCCTTGGACTGACCATAGGAGATACCACTACCAATGAGTGTAGCATCTTTCTCTTTGAAGTCCCAAGTGAGTCCCTTATTAGGAGCAGCTCTGTGTGCCAAAGATGAGAGGAAGATCACTCGAGATCCACCTTGGGGTTGAGCAGCAATGATGAGCTCATGAATGCATTTGAGTAATAAGTGATGACCAACAACGTTCGTGCCGAATTGCAGCTCGTAACCCTGTTTGGAAAGCGAACCAACAGGTGGTCTCATCACACCGGCATTGAAAATCACGATATCGAGGTGAGGAACTTGATCTTTGAGTCCTTCAATTCCCTTCTTGATGGTAGTGAGGTCCGAGAGGTCAAGATACTTGGTTATGATGCGCTTCTCAATTGACTCAGACGTGAGGCCAGGGAATTCTTGAACAAGCTCATGGACAAGCTTTTTGATGGATTGTTGTGTCTTGGCTTCATTTCTATTCACCATCACCACTGTGGCGTTTTTGGAGAGTAGAAGCTTGGACGTCTCGTATCCAATACCGGCAGAGGAACCTGTGATGAGGACATATTTACCCGTGAGATCAGGGTAGTCTGCTGGAAGAAACTTTGGTGAAGGTGGGAAGATATCGTGAATGGCTTCCTTGATAGTGTCCATTGTGATTTTTCGCGTTGATGCTAGGTTATAGTAGTTAGACACTATGAAACTGTGATTAGTACTCGTCTCGAACTTCGAAGTGCTGATTGCCCTCAAAACCCCCAAACTCGAGAGATCTTTTAAAAATCCGCGCTTATGTAATACATGTAATACTTTTTTTTTTTTGTTTTTTTTTTTTTGGACTGCAGATTTTTTCCGCGCTCCCCTCCTGGTAAAAGAAATAAATTTTCCCTACTGCTCATCTCCTTGTTAAGGTTCATCTATCTGATCGACTAATTACACATTTGAAGCAGCTGGAGGAGACGAAATCATTCTGGAACCTTTTGGAAGAATTGTAAATAGACCCATCACCATCCAGATTTTGATTGAAAGAAGCGCTGCAACGGAGAGACACACACCACATCACACTACATCATAATACTACCCATTCAAGGCACACAACCCTTAATTTCAATTGAAGCAACCGACAGAACATGATGTCGATAGACCATCAAAAAGACGACCATTTCAAGAGACAACGAGACACAGCTGGAGATGTGATGAAGAGCAACAAGAGGCGGAAAGTGGAGACTGTATAGGAGAGTGGAAGGGAAGCAGCAAAGGAGGAGAGTAAGAGCAGCAGCAGCAGTGCTGACTTCCACAAAAAGATGTACAATTCGTACATCAAAGCCGCACTGGAACAACTGGATAACGTAAGTTATTTATTCTTTTTGGGAATTGCACCTATCGTGTGAGGAGAGGAAAGAGTACTAACTTCATATCTACATCCAGAACAACAGTGCTTAGCTTGATACCCTTGCAGATCAAATCTCTCTGCCGAAGAAGCATCCTGAACACATTTCACAGCAGCATTTCAGCACCATTCTAATGACCCTTACGAACAACATCTCGCGTCTCGACTCGAAGCACGCCAACAGCATAATCTTTGCAATCATCAACTACCCAAAGTGGTGGAAGCTGGAACACAACGTCATCATGGTCTTCAAGAAGTTCATTGTGACACTATGTTCCTATCTGCCCAAATGGTGGTCTGAGATTTCTCAAATCCTAATCAACCAATTCACACTAGCCACTACAAAGACGCAATACCACCATGAGCTTTTGCGTTATTTCATTTCTATCATCCCTACTTCTGTGCATTCTTTAAACAAGCAACTCGTGAGGTGTTTCCCCAACAAGCACGGACATAAGCACGAGATCATCAACTATGTCTCCAACTTGCTCAAGTTGAACGATTACTGTGCCGAGCTTAGATTCAACGTTTGGTCTTTGGTGATCGAACGTTGTATCCAGATCGACGTGGAGTTGCAAAATGAACTTGACGAACTTGATGATGACTCTGATCTAGATGAACTGGATAACGAAGACGATGACGAGGACCTGGACGGGGTACTGGTAGATTCCAGTGATGACGATGACGACGACGAAGAAGAAGACGACGACGCCAAGGGTAAACGCAGAGTACACTTTGCAGATGACACTATGGGCGGTGATGAGGAGGAGGAGGAAGATGACAGCGACGAAGACGGAGACAGTGATGGAGACATGGATGAAGACGAAGAAGAGGCAATTCACGAAGAAAACGTTCAGACGGCCAATATTGTCGAGCTCTCAGAGAAGCTGGACGCCATCCTATCTCTGGTTTTCACCAAGCTTTCCCAGTGCAGGGCACCTATGGAAGGCGAGGACGAAGAAGAGGCTGAAGAGAGATCCATTGTGCTTCACAACACACTCACATCGCTATTCAAATCACACATCTTGCCAACGTACTTCACCAAATCCACACAGTTCATCTTGTTCCTATTCACACAGCAGTCACCGGAGTTCATGGACGCCTTCCTCGTGACGCTCACCGATCTCTGTTTCGCCACTGAGGAGAGCATCGAGAGGCGTATCAAGGCATTGCAATACTTGAGTTCGTACCTGTCCCGTGCTCAGAAGCTCACATCACAGCAGATCTTGTACGTGCTGAGCTATCTGATGGAATGGCTCAATCGTTTTGTGAGAGAGCGTGAGGTGGAGATTGTGGACGGCATCAACATGGACCGTTTCAAGATGTTTTACTCGACGTTCCAAGTGCTGCTCTATGTGTTCTGCTTCCGTCACTCCATGTTGAAGACAGAAGAGGGCGAATGGGCACTCGGACTTGACAAGTTCTTCCAGAGAATGCTGCTGACGAAGTTCAACCCACTCAAGTTCTGCAACGAGAACGTGGTGCTCATGTTCGCAAAGATTGCTCAGGAGGAGAATGTGGCATACTGTTTCTCCATCATTCAGAAGAACAAGAGTGAGCGTCTCAAAGGTATCTCCGGTATGAAGAGCAGCTCGAACTCCAGTTCCAACTCCAGCGCACGTCTCAGTCTGGCTAAGCAGCAGTTTGTCGACCTGGAAGGATACTTCCCATTCGATCCGCTTTTCCTCAAGAGCTCCAAGAGACTGATGCGTGACTACTACATCGAATGGTCGTCCATCTCCAAGGAGTACGACAGCGACACGGACGACTTTGACGATCTCGCGGACGACGCCAAGGAAGTGGTGAGACGCAACTCGATGAACATTGACGACGACAGCGACTGAAGGGTTATTTAGCCTGATAGAAGAGATACCCTGTTACTATTGATGCCTGTAGAGTAGAGGACCCTTACATGGACCCGCGAATCCCTAACAACTCCTGAGAAACAACACTCTTTTTCCGCGCGAACGAGCGTACTACTCTAGTCTTTTTCTAGTCTTTTTTCGCCTTTGAGTGCTGCTCGCATCGTTACAAAAATGCCTGAGAGGAGTGGAGAATTGTAGGAAGCGCTGATCGGGGAAGAACTTTCCCTCTATCAATAGACTTCTGCTACTCACAAAACTGCTAAATAACCCATACATTTACTCGCACCACCCCCATTTGCTCTCCAAACGCGCCATTTTAGTCCAAGATCATACATTCCGCTACAGTCTCATTCCCATCTCCACCAACTAGCTCAAAGAACCACACAGCGCGTGTCCAACATGTCGCTCTCCACTCTCACCATCGAGCACTTCAAAGAGTTGCTCGAAGATCTGGATGAGGACTTTAACGTGCCTCTGATCATCGCACTGAGCTCAGGGCTCGGTGTCGTCTGCATGGTGCTTCTTTTCCTCACTATCTACTTCTCCTTCTACAACAGCTCAGGCTCCATCTTCCTGGGCTCCTCCTTCAACATCCCCGGAGAGTTTGATGACATCGAGAGAATGCGTAACGAGGAGGAAGACTTCCTCCCTCAGATGTCTCCACAGGACAGGGAAGACTATCTCACCGGCAAGCAGTTCCAAGAAGACTTCCCGCCTGATGCGAAACCACTCGGATCAACACTTTCAGAGGAGGACCAAGAGTTCATTACAGAGCGTGGTATCCAGGCCTACCGTCTGGAAGCAGCACTGGAACAACCTACATCAGATCCCGAGGTTACACTGGACAGCAAGCTCGATATCACATTCACATCTGCCAACACCAGTACAAACAGTGCCATTCTCAACTACCCATTACCGATCAAGGACAACGACACAGTCTACTTCGAAGTGAAAGTGTATGACTTGGCCCCAGATGCTATAGTCAGTATCGGATTGTCCACAAAACCTTATCCACTATTCAGACTTCCAGGCCACCATCGTTACTCCATCGCCTACGAATCTAACGGAACTGTTCGCATCAACCAACCTTTCTATTCTCCACAGATTTGGAACAAGATCATCGAAGGAGACGTACTTGGTTGTGGATTCAAGCCTCGCTCAGGAACCATCTTCTTCACACACAACGGTAAGAAAGTGCTGGAGGCAGCTCATAACGTGAAGTTCGATCTCTATCCAATCGTTGGATCAAAGGGCTCTTCCAGACTCTCTTTGAACATAGGTCAGGTTGGCTTTGTGCTCATCGAGGCTAACGTCAAGAAATGGGGGTTCGGCAGTCTCAATGGAACCATTGGTGTACCTCCTGCATACGGTAAAGAAATCGGTAACGACACAGTTCTTGACAAGGGTGAAGAATTGCCTCCTCAATACCCAACTAACTTCTTCGGTCCACCTACAACGTTACTGGAAGGCTCATCTTCTCAACAGCAGACCAGTGCCCCTGTGGAATCAACGTCTCAGGTCGCAGAACAGCCGGACCCAGAACCAGTGACCAAACCAACAAAGATCATCAGTAAGCCACCAAGCTACTCCGATGAGCCAAAGGAGGATCTTCCACAACAACAAGCACCACCACCATCTGTCCCTGATGAAAGGGTCTACGAGCGTCGTTCTTCCGAGTTCGATCTTGAGAACAATAACTACGTCATATCGGATGTTGAGCCAACACCAGAACCAGTCAAGACGACACCTGATGCTACAGACAAGCCAGTCGATACAACGGTAACAGAAACCGCTACTGCTACCACTGCTGCTCCAGAACCGGAAACCTCCACTTCAAACGAGTCTTCCCCTGATCCAGAAGAGCAAACAGAGACCACCGCTTCTAGCACAAAGAAATCTTCGGCTCCAGTCACCAAGACAAAGCCTAAGAATGCTAGAAACAAGAAGAAGTCTCACAGCAAGAAGAAGAAGAAAGGTAGAAAATGAGCCATTTGCGAAATCTACCATTGGAGTTGGTTATATACCCATATCGTAATCGAGTTGATGCATTATTGATAAAATATGTAGTACAGCAAATATCAACGCTTACCCTTCTTTTTCTTGTTCTTCTTGGTAGTTTCCTTCTTTGGTTCCTCACTGACTTGCTCCACCACCTTCTCCTCTTCGATCTCTGCGTTGGCCATGACAGATGCCAATCCTCTAACTTGCACTGTTTTCGTGCGCTGCTGTACACCAGATTCTCCAACAGTAGAGTCCAACACCTTCACATCACCTTCAGAGTCTGTTACTGTGGAGTTGAAGCTCACCTTCTTCTGTGCATCGAGTTCACTCTGTGTCACTGGCTTGGTCATTTGCACACCGTGGGGTCCCAAGGCGGTCAACACACGGGAGAGCTCTTTGGCCTTATGTGTGGTGAACTTGTATAGTGTACCAGAGACAGGATCAAACACTTTGAAAGACACAAACGACTCTGCAGGAGTACGCACTTTCCCGGTGCTTATTATCTTATTCTCGGCTTTCTTCGTCAAAGATCCATACGTGATGGACACTCTGGTAGTAGCCGGCGATGTTTGCAAAAGGGCGAGCGAGCGCTCAATAAACTCATCAGAGGATCTGACAGACGGCATTAGATGTGTAGATGTGCGTCTTGGGGAAACTGAGATAACAATACCTCTTGTTCTCCTTGTAGGCTCAAAACTTTCCAGTCGTTGGTGATGTCCACCTTTGACGTTTGAGGACGTTGAACATTTTCGCGATCTGATGGAGGCTCACCAAAGCTTGATGATGATAGCAGTTGAACTACACAAGACAGTGACAAATCAGCCATCAATTCACCAATTGCCACTACCCATAAAATGTCAGAAAACACATGTGATATCAATCCAGTGGTGCTGCTCAACATCGCAGACTCCATACAGCGCAAACTATCGCCCTATGGTATCCTAAGGGGACATGCCTCCACAACAAGCTCCAACTCCAAAGTGTATCACATCATGAACTCATTCGAGGTGCCTCTGACAGAAGACAGACAGACGCTTGATACCAGTTTCATCACTGAAAGGAATCTGCTGCTTTCTCAGATCTATCCTGAAGAAGGTGGGGTGGTTGGGTGCTATCTCGTTACTGATGATGCCAATCCCTCCAACGCTGACAAACCCCCTGTATCAGCAACAATACTGATGCAGTCGCTCAATACGGACATCGTTCTTGTTTTCAACTCCAAGAAGGCACTATCGAAAGACGGGAAGTACTATACTGTGTACGAATCCAACGGCAAACGTCTCAAAGACACCACCACTCTTGATGGAGAAGAAGCCGTCCACTCTGCTTTGGCAGTGAACAATTCCAACACACTTGACTCTAGTGTAAATCTTGTGGACACACAAAAGGAGATACTGGATATCATCCGAGCACGTGTGGCAAAGCTGTTGGAGTTCCTTAATAGTGTGGAATCATCCGACACTGTATTGACTTCAACGACTTTCAGCACGCTAAGAGACATCAACTCATTGGTTGGCAAACTACAATACCAAGCTGATGACAACATAAAAAAGGAGTTACTCGATGCGGAAAATGTCTACAAGCTTGTTCAGTCGACGTGTGTGGTATACGAAAACTCACTGAGCATCGAGAAGACAATGTCTGATGCCAATGCACGTAAACAGTGGGATCATTGATCATCATCATGCTATCATACTATCAACCGTCTAATACCATCAACCTTCCACTGCTTTGAAGCGTAGTCGTATCTGCATCCCAACAATCTTTGGCCAGTGATGGGACATCTACCACCGTGTTTGGAATCGCCGTCAGTGAGGTACCTCGTGATACATGGATAACAGAACACATAGCCTGTTTCAATGATGGCATGGTTCGTGATGGTCTCTTGACAGATGGGGCACTTCTCAGAATTTTGCAACATAACACCCGGTGTCTTGCTCGACTTTGGAGGAGCAGGAATATCCTTGTCGAATTGCTGTGTGCTCAGTTTGGATGCGATATCTGATGAGTTCCACCACTCAAGGAATTTGAGTACAAAGATGGCCAGCGGGAAGATTGTAGTGGACAGCTGAGAAGCAGTGGACTGTAGAGGTTCATAGTACCGCGTGGTCATCATCAAGATCTGCTGACCAAAGCTTGGTGGTCTGGTTCTTGCTCTGACATTCACTTTTGGAGAGCTTTGCTTCTTCTCGTGTAACTCATGATCGAACTGAGTGATACGTGAGTACTCAATGCTCAACAGCCAATCTACCAGCGACGGACTCTTGGTCTTTCCAGAAAGATAGCACAACTGGCATACCAGGTTCAGTAGTTTCAAAAGCCTTTTCAACTGTGGGTACAGCTTCACAAACTAGACTTTCATCCAGGACTTCCAGTCAGTGACGCGCAATTGGCGTAGAGCAACTTTGGCCTTCAACTATTCCAATTTCACATCCAGTTTCTCCTTGATGTAACTCACACCAACAACATTGATCAACGATCCAATGATCTGAGCTCTTCCAAGACGACGTTGGCTCTCAACAAGGTCAAACACTCCCTTTCCTTCATCGTGAACCTCCACGGCGACTCTACTGGCTCGTTTGATACCGTAAAACTTGTCTGTGAATGCGGCATTCCACTTCTTCAGGAAATACCATTCGAGGGCTCCTCTCAGAAGTAAGTTGATCTCATCAAATCTCAAGGCAAGAACGAGTAACTGACGAGGGTATTTCTGTGCGTAGTGAACGATTATGTATCTCAAAGATGGAGAAAGCAATGACGATAGCTCATTCAGGCCCAGAAAATCCGATTCATCTTGAAGCGAGGTAGTCATCAAAAGCTCAAAACGGTTATCCAAGTGTAACACCAGTCAATGAACTGTTCTATTGAGTGAAAATAAACAAAGGAGGACACCAAAGAACTGAACCGAAACAGTCCATGCAAAGTTCAGTATGGAGCAAATCTTCCCCTGCCTCTGATACCACCTCTACCTCTGAATCCACCTCTGCCTCTACCTCTACCTCTTCCACGGTTGAACCCTGGAATGTTTGTTCTCTTTGGCGACACCTTCAAGTTTCTGCCCCTGAAGACGGAATCATCAAGGGTCAAAGCAGCAGTGACGGATGCTGGCTCTGCGAACTCAATGTATGCAAAACCCTTTGGCTGGCCTGTGAACTTGTTGAGGAGAATGGTTACTCTGTTGATCACACCTGCAGATTGGAAATGTTGTTGGAGTTCCTCGGGGCTGGCTTCGTAGTCAACGTTACCAACGTATACCGAACGGGCGTCAATGTCGGACTTCTGCTCAATGGCCTCTTCCTCTTGTCTGGCAAGTTCAGAGTGAAGCTCACGAAGTTTAGCAGCATCATCATCCACAGGCTTGCTAGCATCGCTCATGGAGGTATCAGCGCCGTCAACGTCAGCTGTCGTTGTTGTGGTCTCGCCCACTGATGTGGCAGTGGCGTCGGTGGCGACTGGGGCAGCTTCCTGGATTGGCTCTTGTTGAGCAGTAGAATCGGCTGTAGCACTCATTGAACTGAACTCTTTTGAAACGTTTTGTCAGTGGCAATGGCTTGTCAAGTGAACAAAGTTCAAACCCAACACACTCTCTGATCTGCCTTTTCCCGTCCAGCTAGAAAAGAGTCTGTACGGGGTCTAAGTCGGAGCACAGTGTCGCGCGACGGTGCATTTATGCTCGCTCCAGTTTGTTAGCTACCCCGGGTTGCCTCAGCGATGAGTCGAGGGAAATCAGGAACAACCGGAGCTTGGAAGCGTATCGCAAAGAGCGGTAAAACGTGTTTGATGTGATAACACTCGAGCTCTCAATTAACACACAACGGACCCGTATAGACAGCAAGAGACGTTCCAACAAAGACTCATCAAACAAAAAAAGGACTTCTTTTCAAACTACCTAGTCAATTTGAACCCTTTCCACTCACTAGAAGATAATCACTGAACAAGAAATGCGTACTGTGCTGCTCACCATCCTTCAGCTCGCATGTGCCATAGGTGTGCTTTCAGATGACCCCTCGGTACTGGACGGCATGGAGCCAGGGACGATGACTGTGATTGATATCCTTTCACAGAATGTCGAGTTTAGCTATTTTTTGAGGGTCATACAACGACAGGGGCTCGTTCCCTATCTCAATCAGCGAGCGAACATAACCCTTGTTGCACCTGTGAACTCGGCGTTTGCTGCTGCTGTCACCACTACTGGACATTGTGATGGGACTTCCAACATCGAAGATTGCATATACTCTCTCTCGGAGGAACTCTCTGTTGAACTGCTGAGTAACTACATCATCACATAGCCGGTCGATCTCACGAAGCTTCATGGCGCCAACATCTTCTCAACTGCAGCTGAGAGTGCCGACACTTTACTGACAACCAACAAGGACGATGCCAAATCAGGGTCACCGATTCTTGTCCATTTCGACAACGACACTGCCTCGTGGATGATTGATGGATCCCGTGTTGTTGAGCCCAATCTATATGCTAGAACACAGAACTCATTCGTTCAAGGCATGGAAAGCTTGCTGATGTCACCTCCAGATATGATATCTCTGCTATCAAATACCCCAATCACGCAAATCACAGGAAATATTACTGCTTCCAATCCACATTCCCTGAATCGCAAGACTTTGCTGATCCCAGTTGATGACGCCTTCAGCAAATACGAACAACATGAACTCAACTACTTCTACACCAAGTACGGATATCTTGACGCCAAAGTGATATTGGACTCGATGGTGATTGACGGGTATCATGGTGGTAACTTCCAAGGAGTCCACAAGGCAAAGACAATGGCTGGAGCAAAAGTCACTTTGGAGTCATTGGATGACGGCAAGACCATTCTGCTGAACAACAAATACAGATCTATCGAGTCAAATATCGTCACACAAAACGCAGTGATTCACTTGTTCAACAGCTCAGACCTGGTGCCCAATATCACCTTCAATCCTCTTAAAGCACTGGTTGGTTTGGGTGCCAGCAACTTTGTGGATGAGTTGATTATGCAGGACCTCACTCATCTCATCACAAACAACTCTATCGAATAGACTATCTTCCATCCGGATTCGAGCTAGTTTACCATCACATCGAAGGCATCTAACTTGTACCATTTTGTGAACGAACGCATAGAGAATTTAACTGAACCAAAGACCCTATATGACACCTACTTCTGCAACAGTAAGAAAATGGGTGACTCGTGTCAAAAGCTCATAGTGGAGGGCTTCTCCGATGACTATTCCCTTATCAACAACAACATCGAGGTCACATCTGGTCCATATGAAGTTGGTAACACTCTCATCTATCTCACTGATGATGAGCTTAGAACACCAGGTGATCTGTTGTCGTCTCTGGATACACATGCATTTCAGTGCACCACTTCCATGGAACTCTTCACCAACTCCAAGCTCATCAAGTTGCCCAACAATCACAAGGGATACACATTCATACTTCCTTGTTACGACTCGTGGGATGACTACCAGTTGACTTTGAGGTACTTGAAACAGAACCAGACTGCCATCGATCATCTCTTGAGAAGCTTGGTACTGGAGGGACTTCTCTATACTGACTTCGTCGAGGAAGAATACCAGTTCCACAATCTCAATGGTGACAGTGCTATCGTCAACTTCATAGATGGGGATGAGCTGGATGTTCATCTACAGTACAACAAAGTGAATATGAGTCTTGAGAGAAACAATGATATTCTCTACAACTAGGGAGTCGCTCACCCTGTTGAAAGTGTTCCCTTCATTGATGATATGGGAATCACTCTTCTTGATATCCTCGAACACACAGATTCCAGTACATTCATTGAATTCTTGAGTATATTTAATGACCTGAAGGAAGTGCTGACAAACAACTCGTACTCTATCCTTCTCCCCTCTGCAAACTCGCTGAAGCACATGGAGATACCAACAACGAATGCCTCGATGAGAGAGCTCCTTGAGCTACATTTCATCAAGGATTACTCATTCGATGATCTTGCCAAATGCTCAGATGATCCAATAAGCACTCTTCACAAGGGTGTCAACATTTCGTGTTCCTACACCCATAGCAGATCCGATGCGGTGCTTCAAGTTGTTGGAGGAAGATCAGATGTGGGAGTACGTATTGTGCAAAGGGGTTGTGTTCCGGGAACCAAGTCATGTGTTTATTTGATTGATAAGCCGATATTGGTGAGCTGGCTCTCCAATAGTCAACACTATCATGTCACTATCCCCGGATTTGCTTTGGGTGTTGGTATCATTCTTGGAGCATTTGGAACCATTGGAGCACTGTTCTGTTTGATGCTCACCGTCTCTGGAAAGAAAACAGTGTCTGATTCTGAGGTTGGACCTCTGGAAGACAACGGAGCAAACGAACAGACTTCCCTGTTGAATGGCAGCTCCAACGAGAGCCACACCTATGGAAACTTTGAGAACCAGTACTCCAACAACGCCAATGTCGAACCTATGAGGGTTGGGAAGAAGATTCAATCGAAAGTTTGATATAATGAACTATATAATCATATTTATACACAGAAACGAACAATCTAAAGATCACTGATCAGTAATGACTTTGCGGAACATTTCACAGACACCTGTGTAGTGACTCCATGCACCCATCAACACGAACACGTGCCAGATGTTATGCGAGGCAAAGATGTAATCAACAAACCACAATGACCAAAGGGAGTTTCCATTCTCTGTGACCGTGGGCTTTTCTCTAAAATGCGAGTCCATTTTCTCAGTGACCTCTTTCGTAAGCCACTCGGTCTCCTCTGGAACTCTTTCATCTGCAATAACATCGGTTCTGAATCTCTCAGGAACAAGCGAGCCATAGAAGGCGACACCAACGAGATACCAGGTCCAACTTCTGACCAGTGGGAAGTAAAAGCTGAGTGCGTAAGACAGTCCTCTTTCATAGGCCAAATATCCAAAAACTGCCATTCCCAATCCGGAAAGGGAAATAAAGAACATGATTCTGAAAGGTTTGGCCTCTGGACGGTCAAAGAAGTTCGACCAATTGAAGAAGAATCCACAAACACCACATATGAGGGAGAATGCAATGAACCCGGTACGTAGAATCGGGTGGTAGTACAGAGCTGCATATTCTGTCGTTACGACAGCAGCCGTGATGAGCACTGTGATACCGGTGTAGTCGATGCATGCGAACTTCTTTCTCAGGTACAGGTTGGCGGTACCGTTAAATGTGTGCCAGACTGACGATGAGAAAAGACAAAACATTCCTGATGACAAGTACATGAACATCACTGCCCTGTCTGTGTATGACCCATTCAAATACAAGTCAGATTTAGGGTAGGAGAAGATGGCGGTGTAAAGCATGAAAAGACCGCCCAAGAAGTGAGTCCAGATGTTGGCGGTTTCGTTGTGACACTTGCAAACACTCTGTAGAGCATGAAGATGGTTGTTTTGGAATCTGTAGCCGTAGATCAAATATGGGTTTTCTCTCCATGGCAATGGAAGCTCATAAAAGTGAAGTGTTCTTCTGGCGCCTTCAACAACTGCGTGTTCATAGTTGTGGAACTTGATCTCGAACGCTTTGATGGCATCTTCTGTGGAAAGCTCGCTGGTAACTGGTAAAGGTGTGTCTGTGAACAGAAGCTTGGCCTCTTGTTCTACAAGAGAGTTGAACTGGTTGATTTTGGCGTCCAGGAAGTGAAGAGCCGTCAAGAGTCTTTCCTGGAAGCCGAGTGTATCTGATGACTCGATAGCAGCCAACAAACCACCGTAGTGTTCATCGAGGATCTTGTTCACGCTCTCCAAGTTGACTGAGGACGCGAACACTGAGTTCTTGATGGTGATGAGAGTGTCGTAGAGGTTCTGCAAAGTGGCATAAGAGTCTTCCTCGTTGACAAAGGGTTTTTGGTTCACCGAGTGTGAGCCGAAGAAGTTCTCAACACGGTCCAGTTTGCGCTCGATTGATGCGAGGAATTTGTCAATAGCACCAAGATAGTCCTTGTCTAGCGAGTTTCCTTCAACGATTTTGTTGAAGGTGCAGGACGATGATTTTGCCTTCTCCAAGAGCAAAAGGTCTTCAGTGCTCAAACGTTTGTGTTTATACATGGCTGACGTAGTACTGTCTTTGGAGACAGATGTGGAGATGGCGGACATGTTTTCTAATGTTGAGGTTATGAATAGGAAGAGCGTGGCTTGAATATGACGGATGGGGTGCCTGTGATGTGGGTGTGAATGAATGTATGCAATAGTTCTCAGAAGCCTGACGATTCTGATGGTGTCTCGGCCTGGAGCTAGAGGGATCAACAGTAGACAACCTGTTATTCACTGCTGCCTCTTATGGAGCAAAGTCAACGACGAAATTTCGAAGAAAGATGCTGCAGGTAGTTGAGCGGTGTTGGTTGGTCAAGAAGGGTGCGTTTGTTACTTTCGATCGATTTCCCAACAACCCACGTCGGTCATCGGCTACTTTGAGTGAACTTCCGAGACATCACCCCTATTCAAAAAATTTGGGCCAAAAAATTCGCTTATGTAAGAGGTATCTCAATCTCAAGAAAAAAAAAAGAAAAAAAAATTCACACAAGAGATGAGAAGACCAACCATTCACCAGTGACCACAACTCCCAACTACTAAAGTGTCCAACCGCTTGAACAATAGACTCATAAGCCCACCCAAGAATGCCTATCAATCAGCCATCAAATCAAATCAAGCTCACCAACGTCTCTCTCGTGCGGATGAAGAAGGGGAAAAAGAGATTCGAAGTTGCATGTTACCAGAATAAAGTCCAGGACTGGAGAAGCGGTGTCGAAAAAGATATAGACGAGGTTTTGCAGATTCCACAGGTGTTCATCAATGTCTCCAAGGGTCAAGTTGCACCTAATGACGATCTCCAGAAGTCGTTCGGAACCACTGACACCGACAAGATCATTCTCGAGATTCTTCAAAAGGGTGAGATCCAGCTTTCGGAGAAGGAAAGACAAGCGAAGAACGAGCAGGTTCATAAGGAGGTGCTGAACATCATCTCTGCCAAATGTATCAACCCACGTACCAAAAAGAGATACCCAGCCACGATGATCCAGAAGACTCTTGCGGAGCTTAAGGTCAACATCGTTTCCACGAAGCCAGCTAAGATTCAGGCATTGGAGGCTATTCGTCTTCTCGTTGCCGAGCAGATCATTCCAATTGTCAGAGCAAAGATGAAAGTGAAGGTCACAATCGAATCGAAAGATGCCAAGAAGCTCAAGGATAAGTTCCTTTCTCTACTTGGTGAAATTGAAAGCGAAGACATGGGCAAGTTTTGGGAGGTGATTAGCTTGATTGACCCGGTCAACTACAGAGACCTCACTGAGCTCGTCAGTACACAGAAAACAGCACAGTTGGAGGTTCTAGACATGGCTGTGGTGGATGAAGGTGATAATTGAGTTACTAACAATATTCATTCGTGTGTTATCTCACAGTGTAGACTTGACAAGCTGTAGAATGTCCACCATTGTGGAGAAGCTATCACTGTTACTCGACTCTTCTGGGAGGACTTTGGAACTCAGCGATACAATCAGTCTCCGCTGTTCAGAGTTTGCATAGAGCAATTTGGCAATCTGGTTCACCATAATCGACACTCTCATGTTCGAAGAATTTCCGATAAGACACGTCTTGTCGCAGTCGAAATCAGTGGATGGCGTACTCATACTCAACTGCATCATCGTAGAAGCATCGGGCGTCGCCACATCAAAGGTGGTGTCTGTTTCTCCATTCACTCTCAGAATGATTACCTTTTTGTCGGCAAATTCTTGTGTCTCAACTTCAATCTGTCTTCCATTGATTGTATCTGACTTCTTTTCATGGAACTGGTTCTGGTTCATGGCGTAATGGTGAGCTGAAGTAAAGCCATTGATCTCCAAAGGATGTCTGCTACGAGTGAACTGTGAGGGTTTTCGGTCTCGGCCTCGGCCCTCTTGCTCTAGGTAGGGTATGGATGTTTTTGGACACGTTCAGCTCTGACAACCCGTGCGCGATAAATGTCACAAAGGTGGAAATTGAAGTTCTCCCTTCTCCTTTTCTTCTTCTCAAACATTGCACAAAGACGAGAACACAATTGAGCGGGCGGTTAACTTCTAGCTTTTGTGTGCTGAATTCTGTCATTTCTATTTATTGGCTAAACTGTTCCGTTCTTTCGCTTTTGACCAGTTCTTCGCTAGCCGCTGGTTTCTATCTTCGATCCGCACTTCTCTTCTCCTCCTTTCCCTTTACGCACGCGTCCTTTCATCCTCTATCCAATTGGCCTGCTATTGCCAATCCTGCTCATCCTTCTTGCCACTCACCATCACTCGCTATCCCTCACAGTTTTACATCAACTACTCAGAGTCTGTCTCAATTCACTCTTGCATCGTTTACGCGTCGTGCCGCGCTGTTCTCCGCTTCCCCACCCTATCCCGCAACACGAACAGAGATAACGTCATGACCAGCAGCTCTCATCACGACGACAATTCCCATCTTGTTCCCAAGGAGAAGCCAGATGATCCAAATGGACACACGGCGCTTCAGCTTTTTTGGTATCGCGTCTTCTCCTCTGTGTTCCAGTATATCTTCCTCTCCGCTTTGTTCATATGTGCTGGTGCTCATCACATGTGGCATTTGTTATCATCAACTGCATCTCCATCACCACCACTGCCATCTCCAGATACGGAGTACAGAAGTTACACATCCGATGAGCTAAGACTGGTTCCTGAACTTGACTATTACTTCGGTTTACATGGTTTGAGGGTTGTGGAGTACAAGGTCGTGACTTCAGATGGATTTGTTCTCTCGATGCAGCGCATTGTTGACCCCCAAGAATCTGCTGAGCAACGTTCAAGGCGCCGACCGATCCTTTGTATTCATGGTTTACTTCAGTCATCAGGATCATTCTGTTCTAGTGGAGATCGTTCTTTGGCTTTTTTCCTCCATCAGCAGGGGTTTGACATTTGGCTTGGTAACAACAGATGTGGGTTTGTTCCGCAGCACGTCAGTCTCGAGCCATCAGATTATCGTATGTGGGATTGGGATATCCGTGAGATGGCACAATTTGACCTTCCAGCAATGATTGATCATGTTCTCCTCAACGTCGAATCCAGGGCCGATCAAGTGATTCTACTCGCTCATTCACAAGGAACTGCTCAAGTCTTCATCGCCCTTGACAACGACATCTACGGTATCTCCCATAAGATCAGCAATTTTGTGGCTCTAGCTCCAGCTGTATACGCCGGGCCTATGATCCAGTCGAAACTGTTCATCAAGTTCATCTCATCCACGATCTCCCATCACTCATTCTTTGGTGTTCATTCATTTTTACCCCTGATGATGCAGATGCGGTCAGTTCTCATTGGATCGGCTCTGTTCTGCAAGCTCAGCTACATCATGTTCAACTATCTATTTGATTGGAGTGATGGTCTGTGGGAGAAAGACTTGAGAGATCGTCATTTCCTATTTTCCCCAGTTCATGTCAGTGTTCGACTAATGTCTTGGTGGCTCAATGCTGAAGCTGGGTTCAGGCACTCAAAATGCATCCTTGACGATACAAAACGCTGGTACTCGTCTATCAGCCCAAAAATGATGCTCGTGATCCCCGGAAAGGACTTACTAGTTGATGGCAATCAGCTGCTGGACCATATGAAGACGTATGAGGCTGACGTATCATGGGATTCCCTGTATCTTCCAGACTACTCTCACTTGGATGTACTATGGTCGACAACAGTCATTGAGGACATTGGTGTAAAGATATCTGATAATCTTAGATAAATGCCTATCAATAACTCAAATAGCCTATCCCCATACATAAATAGCCTATTTACCAGAGTCTACATCCGTACATTTGGCAATTCTCCGCAACCTTGACGAATAACTTGTGATGGACAACTTCTGTGGTCATATATCCAACTTTTCGAGGTCATATATCCAACTTCTATGATCATATGGCCAACTTCCATGGTAATATATCTAACTTCCGGGACATAATTCGAGGTCATATGTCTAACTTCCGGGACATAATTCGGGGTCCTATAACTAACTTTCGGGACATAATTCGGGCCATGTAACTAACTTTCGGGACATAATTCGGGACATAACTCGAGGTCCTATAGCAAACTTCTGAGACAGAATTCAAACTTTCGCGAGTGCTTGCATTGTAATATTATGAACTTTCTGACGTTCCTGTTAACTGCTTTATATTTCAGTCTCAATGAAAACAGTAGTAAAGAACAAAAGAGGTATAGTTATTTTCTGTCAATATGTAAGTTTACTGACTATAGATGCAGAAATAAAATGTTAATTTCAGTGTTATAAAGAATTCATATCGCTAGATACTATTGTATAGGTTCTAGTGCAATAGTTGTACTTGCACTGTAATCGTCAGTCAGGACTGCGCGACAGTTGTACAATGTTCACTACAGTCGGTGCGGAAATTGTGGAGGTTACTGAAAACAATGTTCTAGTTGGGTATCATACCAAAAAAAAAAAAAAAAAAAAAAAAACTTTCATGGTAGGGCCACGACATTTGGTAGGGCCAGCATTATTATTGTCGATGGTGAAGTTGTATCAAATACTCTGGCGGAGTATATAAAGAGTCATTACTGTCACCATCCATCTGTGAATCCCAGAGCTTCCTTTCCGGACTGCACAGATGGATTCAACACTAGAAGATATAAAGAAGGAAGGGGTGGCGGATGTACTGAAGGAGATCTTACCGGAGCCTCCTCTTGTGAATCAACAGCTTGATTTATCGTCATCATTGGAATCCTAGGTGAAGAGAACGAAGAGGAAATCCAAATTCAGTAAAGAACAAGACGAGATGATTATCAGTCTGAAGAGGCAAGGGAGGTCTTGGGCAGATATTGCCGAAATCACCAAAGTTGGTAGTTTTCTCACTGCAAGGAATCGATATTAGGTGTTGATGGGGCAACAAGGTGTTGCATCTACTGTGTGGAGCCCTGAAGACGTGAGAAGCCTCCAGGAATTATTGGACGAGGGTGAGCTTGAGAAGTGGCGATTCATATCTAGGGAATTGTTTAAACTTACTGGTAAGTTTTTCACTGATGTGCAGTGCCGGGAGGTGGTTCAGCTACT
Organism: Petasospora meyerae; assembly: GCA_030462915.1. NCBI lineage: Eukaryota > Fungi > Ascomycota > Saccharomycetes > Phaffomycetales > Wickerhamomycetaceae > Petasospora > Petasospora meyerae. The sequence continues at coordinate 655 of JAKVQR010000260.1, read as the reverse complement.
CTTCAGAGAATCCCCAGAAGACTTTGGGGTAACACATGATGTATTGAGAGAGCTGCTGGTCACAGCACAAACTCAATCAGAGAAGTGAGTAGTGAGAATACAGGCTGGGCCAATTATGTATAGTATAGTACAAATTCAAGGAATGTGTTTCACTCAACTAATAGAGAAGCAAAGGCAGGATATGATTGTATCGGGGGTGGTAAAAGTGCGGATTACTCAGGGCACAAACTTTAGCTGGAGATCAGAAAACTGCGCTGATGTAAGCAACTTGTCCTCTCCGGCGCCGTATATTCGAATTGCGTAGCAGTAGCAAACTATTATAAAGGTGTATATCTGTCAAACTTTTAAACTTTTGAGTTCTCTGACATTTGGCGGTTGAATCAGGGGCTTCAGCGAAGGAACTCTGGAATTCTATTCTCCTTCGCCTTCCCTCAACCCTCATAGTTGTTTGAGTCTCACGGATAACTGGTCAAACTGGCTCCACGAGTATACTCAAATTCAATCATCAACAAACTCTCAGTTATCAGTTATCCCAGATACTTCTTGCTCATTCCTCTGATATGACTTACAATTACTATGTCAGGGAAAGTTTTACCGCTAGTTGTCAAGTGGTCGACGGCACGATAGGCCCTGAAAACTCCCAAGTTTGCTAGAG
>JAKVQR010000259.1:0-35438 GCA_030462915.1 Petasospora meyerae | reverse complement strand
TTTTTTTTTTTTTTTTTTTTTTTTTTTTTTTTTTTAATTGGGATGTAGTTTTTTTTTTCTCTCCATATTTGTAAAATCTTACGTACTCAACATCCGTACACCACGATACGCATAGGCAAAGAAACCAACTGGAGCTCCTCGAACAAGAGTTGAAGAGTCTTCCAGTAACACAACATTGGACCAACTGACGATCTAGGAATCATCCCATCGAACCCAAGCCATTGAGGACCAATGTCATTCACAACAGAATCATTCCGCACCAAGCTTGACGCTCTACAAGAAACACAAGACTCAATTGTGTCCACTTCAACATGGATCCTCTTCCATTATCGTCATGCTGAAAGAATCGCCGCAGAGTGGGAATCGTACCTATTCCAAGCCCCACCGCATCGTAAACTGGCCGTGATCTATCTGGCAAATGATGTGGTACAACAGGCAAGAGCAAGAAAAAGAACAGAGTTCCTAGATGCGTTCATCAAGGTTATGCCACGTTCGTTGGGCAACGCTTTCAAGAAAGTCTCCCCTCAAGTACAACAAAAAATCATCAAGATCATACATGTGTTACAAGAGAGAAAGATCTTCAATGTCAACTTTGAAGTCCCTGAAATTGAAAATGCCGCTCCAGTGTCATCTGCGGTACTGGGTGCAGTTGCTGTTGGTGGTACAGACGAGGAGAAGTTGAGAGCATTGGCTACCAGTGGATAGAAGTTTCACAAGTTCTACCATGAGCTTCTCTTGAAGTCAAATGGTACTTTTGCGGAATCGCAGCTCCCGACTTTACAGAGATTACAGAGCCTATTGAAGGAGAATATCGGACAGATGGTTGATTTACAGAACACATTGGATGGTGAGATCCAGAAGACAAAAGAGAGATCCAAAGCAGCAAGAGAGAAATTAGAGGAACTCAAAAGACTAAAGGAGGAAATGGAGCAGAAGAGAATCATGGAGGAAATGGAAAGACAAAAGGAGCTGGAAAAGCAAGCTGAGATGGACAGGCTGGTTCCAACATATGAAGAAGAAGGTGACAGTGAGAGTGACAGTGACAGTGAGAGTGACAGTGACAGCGACGATGATGAAAAGGAAGATAGCAAAGAGACTTCCGATGGAAACGCCGAAAAAAGGTCAACCGAGGAGGAAGAGGATGATGAAGATCTTTACGACCCTGGCCGTGAGGACGCTAATGAGAAGAAGGAAGACGGTGGAGATGAGGATGGGGATGAGGATGAGGAGGAGGTGCCTTCGCCAAAGTACGAAAAACTTGCATTGAGATCACCGCCACCGAAGAGCGCTCTCAAGAGCACCTCTACTAAGGAAAGCACATCAGATTCCGAATCCTCAGAGACTAACAACACCGAAGATAGACCTAAAAAGAAACTCAGATTTGCATGAAATAAATAGTGCCGATCAGTATATCGATTCGCGTTGGGCAAATTTATGTTGCGTAGAGATTAAAAAAAACGCAAAAAAAAAAAGAAAATTCTTGTAGTCGACATCATAAACTCATCGCAAGAACTGAAGAGGTCAGAAGACTGACATTCAACGCCAGTACCGTTACCAACAAACGAGATGAAGGTACACCAAAGCTTCATCTCAATTGGTGCTAATCGCCACACCCACATTGCGGACTCTCATCCGTCCACCAACGTCATTGCATTCGGTGCATCTACACTCATCACTTTATGGGATCCATTATCTTCCCATGGCCCACACAAAACTCTCAAGGGACACCAAAAGGAAGTAACATGTGTCAGATACGCTGGCACCACTGGGAAGTACATTGTCAGTGGTGCTGAGGACTCCAAGGTCATTGTGTGGAACTCGGAAGGGAAACTGCACGACCTGGTTGGACACAAGGGAAGCGTGCAATGCATAGGAGTCCACGGCGATATGTTCGTTACTGGCGACACAGAGGGAAATGTTATTGTATGGGAACTGTCAGAAGAAGGTCAAGCTGACAAGCTCTGCGACTTGAGAACACCAGTGGGAGTTTTGCCATTATGTTTGGCATTACAAGAAGTGGCGCCATCTCAGTATGTCCTCGCAGTCGGAGGCACAAAGTTCCCAGTCTATGTCTACACCTTTACACACACGCAGAAACAAGAAGCCGTGACCGACTTGACATTGGAAGCACATCTTGAGGGGCACGAGGACTGGGTCAAGGCACTGGCTTTCAAGCAACTGGAGGAGGGCGATTTCCTCTTGGCCTCAGGTTCGCAGGACAGATACATCAGATTGTGGAGACTCAGGCTCAATGAAAAGATTGACAGATCGGATGAAGACGGTCGAAAGTTGATGCTTCTCAGTAACAAACAGTACAAGTTTTCCATCGCAGAAACGCAATGTGCCATCAACTTCGAGGCCCTCATCATGGGTCACGACGACTGGATCCAGTCTTTGAAATGGCATGCCACTGAGTTGAAGTTACTAGCATCCAGTGCCGATACGGCTATGATGGTATGGGAACCCGATACACAATCTGGTATCTGGATCTGCTCGTCACGTCTTGGTGAGATCTCAAGTAAAGGTGCCTCCACGGCGACTGGCTCTTCTGGTGGGTTCTGGTCCACCATTTGGTTCCACTCTGCAACTGGTGAACACATTCTCACAAACGGTAAGACTGGTGCCTGGAGACACTGGAGAAGATCAGCTGAAGTGCAGGAAGCTGATTGGGAACAAGACCTCGCTATCACCGGTGCCACAAGAGAGTGCACCGACTTGTCGTGGTCTCCGGAGGGGAAGTACCTCCTATCAAGTTCGCTTGACCAGACTACCAGACTGTTTGCCCCATGGACACATAATGCAGATGGCTCACAGAGATGTTGCGATGACGCTTCTTGGAGAGAGTTTGCACGTCCACAGATCCATGGATACGATATGATCACTGTGTCGTGTTTGTCATCCTCTAGATTTATCTCAGGAGGCGACGAGAAGATCCTAAGATCGTTTGATGAGCCTAGAGGTACAGCGTTGATATTGTCCAAGTTTTGCGGTATCCAGACTGACCTACAAGAGATGCCACAGTCCGCCTCTCTTCCTGTGCTTGGTCTCTCCAACAAGGCAACTTCCAGTGATGAGAACAACTATGCAAATGACCAGGACGCCAAGGAGACAGACGACACAACAAACATCTCCTACGACATTCTCGAATCACTCACACAACCACCATTGGAGGACCACTTGCAACGTCACACATTATGGCCGGAAATCGAGAAACTCTATGGACACGGTTATGAAATAATCTCAGTGGACTCCTTCCCTGATGCAAAGCTCGTGGCTACATCGTGTCGTTCCAATACCCAACAGCACGCTGTGATCAGATTGTTCGAAACAGAGAACTGGTAGGAGATCAAACCTTCTCTCAAATTCCATAATTTGACAGTGACTCGAGTTAAATTCAGCAATGATGGCAAGTATCTCTTGTCTGTCTCCCGAGATCGTCAGTGGGCTCTGTGGTGCTTCTCCGCAGAGAAAGGTCAATGGGAGCTGAAATACAGCAACGAGAAGGCACACTCAAAGATTATCTGGGACTGCTGTTGGATCTGTGACAGTGTCTTCCTCACCGCTTCGAGAGACAAATCTGTCAAACTTTGGAGAATTGTGGAGGAGGGAGTGGAGTTGATCACACAGATGAAGTTCAACAGTGCCGTGACTGCTGTTGACTCTTACATGTCTGCCTCAGTACCTACTATTGCCATTGGACTCGAGTCTGGAGAGCTGTGCATCTTGTCCTACAACGAATCAGTGCTGTCCAAGTTGCTGGATCTTGAGACTACCATCACACCGGGAGGAAGAATCTCAAGAGTGAAATGGCAGTCTGGAAAGACCAACACACTAGCTGTTGCATCGCATGATCACTCTACAAGAATATACTCTGTCGAGTTCTGATTCATAATTAAGGAATGCATTTATTAACAAACTCATTCATGTACTCAGTTTGAAAGGATGTGCTTCGGTATTGAACACCCACTCGTCTAAGCTGAACACATTCACATCCTCAAACAACATGTAGAAGTACTTTAGCGTCTCACTGAACCAGAAAGACTCCATAGAGTCTTCCCATCTCTCTGGATTGTCAAGCGGTAGTGTAACATCACGCAAAGATGTGAAAGTGCCATCTTTCTGTGTCAACTTGGCAACATTTTCCCACATCATCCAGCCAACTTCTCTCCATGACGCATCACCAGTAATTCTGTACATGTAGACCACAGACTCAATGGCCTCAGGTCTCAGAATGTAAGTAGGATGCATGTCGTTCAGGAAGATAGGCTGGTTGTAAGATGCACCTGTATGCCATCTCCTTGTGCCATCTGGACCTGTTGACAATGGAGGGAAACGTCCTCTGTGTACCAAATTAGCGTTAATTGGCTTACCTTTCTTCACCACTTCATGTTCTGCCACATGTATGTTGTCCTCTTCTCTTTTAATGAGACCGGCGTCGCCCTGTTCCTTCTCCACTTGCATGTCTTCTGAGACCTCCATGTTCATGTTATCTTTGATCTCTTGAAGCAGTTTGTCTTTCTCACTCTTGGTCTTATCCTCTTCCTTGGCTTTGGCATCAAGGAGCTTCTTAGTAGTGGCATCATCTCCCATCAGTCTCTTCAATCTCTCCTCCTCGTTGTAAACTTGACCAGGCTGTGCTCGATCAACTTCGATCTGCTCTGGCATCACACCCATGAGTTTGTACATTAAGGCACAGCCTCTAGTGACCTTCTTTCCCAACTCAAGATCTTCTGGGTCATTGAACAACTGTCCACCGAGTGCCAACATGCCTCCAACGAAGCATGTCAAGTGCTGAGTCTCGTCCTTAATATCAACATCAATGAACTCCTTTGTCTCAGTAGCGGTGATGGAGGTCACGAATAGCGTATCTTCTCCTCCTGGGATCAATGGCGTGAAGAGCATAAACTGCTTGATCTGGTACAATGCCTGCTTGTACATCTGCTTATAAGCCGAAGCCTCCAATGGGTGGGCTCTGAGGAAGTGGTACATCTTTGGTAGGTACTCGTAGAAGGAATCCCCGAGACCACCCAGAGAGTAGTCATTAGATGGAGCAGTAGATCTGATGTCATCAACGTACTCACAGTAGACGAATTTGTCCTTGTAGATGACCTTGTGTGCCTTTTTGTTGTGTAGATGTTCACCAGCTTGCAACTCTGCCTGGGTCATGATACGACAACCGGAGACATCGACAAAGTTGGAGTATAATCCCTTTAGTACGAAGTTTTCCCTGGAGTCAAGGAACTTCTTGGTGACTCTGTCAATGGCATCGTAATACTTGTGGTCTCCAGTGAGTTGGGTCAAACGGGCAAACTCCAACGAAAGCGTTCCGATCTCACTTAAGTGAGTTCTCTTACCAGCGAGTCTGTTTGAGGCCTCTGAAGTCCAGTCATAGAACATGAGAGGCATTCTGTTTGGAGTGTCAAATGCCTCCATGAGCAAATCACCCAGGTCCTTGGAACATTGGATCAATTGCTTGTCTCCAGTGACTTCGTATGCCGAGATCAATCCACCAAGGATTCGGATAGTGTTTTCGAAGATAGGAATGACATGTCTATACGACTGTTTGAAGTTCACGTTCTTCTTTATGTACTCCACGGCCTCTTGAACTTCATCCTCCAAGACCATGAGCCACATTGTGTCAATGGAGTCAACAAGTGTAGCAGACCATCCGTTGAATGTATCGAGTGCCTTCTTCGACAATGGCGTGACTTCATCGTGACCGTATCCAACATCTTTGTAAATCTTCCAGGACTTTTGGAATGCATCTCTGATAACAGCCAATTTAGCTTCGTCCTTTCCACCGCCATCTGTGAAAGTCTCCGCTTGTATGCGAGGGTAGTCCTTAGGAGTTTTGAGCTTTGGAAGCTTTTTATAATTCTCCTTTCCCACTGGGTAGTGTTCCTTTCTGTTCCACTTTCTGAGCTTCACTTGCTTCTGGTTGGAAAAGTAGTCATCTGGGACTCTCAAGTTCACCTTGGTACCTCCCGGACCGAAATCCAATAGTGGATACCATTTGTTCTTCTCAATGACTGTTGCCAAATCGGACAATTCAATCTTATCCAATTGGTCTTTAGGCATTTGAGTACCGTCATCGCCTGTAATGTGTGGAAGCTCTTCTTCATCTTGCAAGTTGTTGAGTGTGAGGGACTCGTTGAAGAATGTGCAGTAAAAGAACAATGTCAAGGTGACGATTATCAAGAGTAAGAATCTTACCCTTCTCCACTTCTGATTGGAGCGTGAGAAAGCAAAGGCCATTCTCTTAACGTGTGTGGATAAATGACTTGAGTAGGGACCTAATTTATCCCTGTGTGAATTGACAGATGGTTCTCTATGGTAAAGATCAAAACTTAAACGAAATGCGACTATACCTCATCCAGTTTTTTTATGGGTGTTTTCAGCTGTATGTGTCTGACGAAATGATGGGGAATCGGTGGATCGGTGACTGGAGCGGCGAGCCGTGGAAGCAGCCGGAATCTGCCATTGGCCAACGGGTACACGCGGGCACCTCGTATTTTTTTTTTGCTTGGCTGTACCCTACGTACTAGTTTAGCCTCTGATCATCCTTCGCTGAGCGCTCCTACGTACGGGGTAAAATAACACTAGGTTGATATGTAATTACCTGCATGGGCTCTGTACATCACTACAAATCCATAATCCATACAAGAGTTGTTCAGCATTACCCAATGAAGAAGCTTCAAACCTTATCTATGATCACCCTGACCTTAGCTGTCTCAGCTTATCAACACTCTTCTGATGACCCTTAGTGGCTGCTCTCAGATAGAACTTCTTAGCCATGTTCAGATCAATCTCACAACCAAGACCCACTTCGTAGTAGTATCCCAGAGCATACTCTGCCTTCTCGAATCCCGATTTGGCAGCCTTCTCGGCCCATAGGAACGCTTCCCTGTCATTCGGTTGCAATATACCACTGGCCCCGGTAAGATACCATCCACTCAACGCCATCTCGGCACCAGCATGTCCTTGCTTAGCAGCTCTAGAGTACCATCCAATGGACTTCTTTGGGTCAATAGGACATCCCAACTTCCCGTACTCGTAGCACCATCCTAGTTTAAACTGAGCATGTGGATACTTGTAACGAGCACATTCTTTGTAATACCACAGAGCTCTGGACTCATCACGCTAACAACCCTGGCCCACCAAGTCCTGTTCAAAGCCGGCATCTCCCTGTACATCTGGTGTTAAGTCACGTTCACACAACTTGGCCAACTCGTACAGTGCATGGGGATTTTCTTCGCTGGCAAACTTCGCAGCCTCTCTGAGCCAGTACAATGCATTCTGGGCGGACCTTATGAGGTTCAAATCACCACTAAGGTAGATCATACCCACACGGAACATTGCAGGAACACAACCTTGTTTAGCGGCTCTGATGAAGCATTCCATCGCCTGTTGTTGATTCACATTCGTTCCAATACCAATCTCAAAACACACTGCAAGTCGGTAGAGAGCATCGGAGTGTCCCTGATTCCCTGCCTTGGTGTACAGGTCTTTGGCTTTCTCAGAGTTCTTCTCCAACAAATCTTTCTTCGGTACTTTGATCACGGGGGACTGTGAGTACATCGATGCCAAAACGTATTGACACTCAGCATTGCCAACATCATTAGCGAGTTTCTTCAGCAGTTTGATGGCAACCTTGATGAACTGATGCTGGCTCTTCTTCAACTCCGCAGATGAGAGCATGTGGTCGTTATTCTGGCCATGAACATCGTACCGTACCAAGAACTGATTGTCTGAACATGTCTTAAGCATCGCCTTCACGTAATTGAGCTGTATTTGTGGTGTGAGTGAAGTGTCCTGTAGAGCTCTGTTTCTTGTCTCGACATACTCTGTATGCATCTACTCGAGTGGACTCAGTACTGGTGGTGCCTCATTGTTGACCTGCTGCGAAAGAGCCGAACCTTGTGAAAACTATCTTTCACGAGGTGATGTCGTTGTTGTTGGAACAGAGTTACCACTTCTTATTGACTTCTCCTCATCGAGCGAACTTTGGAATGAAGTGAGACTCGACATCGCATTGTTGTTCACCCCGACTGTCTGAGGCTGATGATGACGGTCTTGTAGCCGAGTTTGCTGCAACCTTGTCGTGATACTTTCAGTGGAAGCATTCATCTGGTGTCCGGCCATATACGTTGGGTATGGAGCCTCATGGTATGGTCTCTGGTTTGGCTGTTGTGCTGGGTGCGGAGGGTGTGGTTGTACCATCTGCGATGGTCTCTCCATTATGGGGTATGGTGTCTGGGGTTGTGTGTTGTACATTCTCTCCGTTGTGGCCGTTTCTCTGAGCCTGTGTCGTGTATGGTTCAAGGTTGAAGTGGATGAATATGTCAATAACTTATGTGAACGGTACTCAAAAGGTCCACAGATAGTAGGGAGTGGTTAACTTCCAGGGTTTATCAACTATCAAAACTCTCAACAGGGAATAAAGAATATCGATCGGGCGGTGTGCATATTTGGTTGTTTTGGATTCAGACGCGCGGTCTAGAGTCTAGACCTCCAGAACGCGTCTCTCATAATTTTAGACCGGATCGCGAATTTTGTATGCGGTTAATCCGTACACCTCGCTTCTCCAGCGTATCCACGACTTCCTCAGAAAACACATACTACACTTGATAGCCTCTATCATAGTTAACTGGACTTGTCAGGTTTGAAGACGGATCGTCATCAAAGTAACCAACATCAACTAACCCAACTGCACAAGATGGCTAGACCACAAACAGTTAGACGTCGTCAAAGAGCTGCTCACTCGCAGCAGCAACAGCAACAACAACAACAACAACAACAGCAACAACAATTAGCTGATGAGATTGGGAACATGCACGATGAGGCCGATATCATGTCATTTAGAGCTGCTGCGACTCAAAGATTCTTTCTGAATACCGAGCTCATGGAGAATATCACGGATAAATGGATCCACTTGGACAAAGTTCTCAAGCCCAAGCCGTTTGCCCAGATCCAAAACACAACTGGTACGATCAACTCACCATCGGAGCTATACTTTGGCAATTTGGATTTGATGAAGAAGAAAATGGAACAGCTTGAGAAAGAAATAGAGGAGTTGGAGAAGCAGAACGAGAAGTTGGTTACAGAGTTGTTCAAAGACAACAAGGAATACATCAGTACGATATCCAACATGGGAGAGGCGTTTGAAGAAAATAACACACAGACACTCAACTTATGCACAATCACAGAAACTATTTCCTCGAAAACAAACAAAGAAGTCACTTACCAATCATACAAATTCAAGCAGATTTCCGGTTTGAAGCAAGACACATCTGAGGCACCAGCTACGTATTGGGAAGACTTGAAGAAAGCAAAGGAGCAAGAACAATAGGCTCTCCAGGTACAACAGTCGGAAGCCTTAATCCAACAGCAGAACAACTTTGAATCCACATTACCACCCGATCGCCAGCAGAAGCAAGCACAGCAATAGGCTCCGGAATCTGTCATTGCTCCAGGATTCGATCAACTCGGTAATGCAAACCTTGAGAGTATGATGGTTGATGATTCTCCGTTCGGTCTCTAGTCAGCGCTAGACGATTCTGTGTTCTTGAGTCAAATGGACCACAGTATGGAGTAATTGGTATTTCGCTCGAAGGGAATGAAATTAATGTTGAGGTAGTATCTGATTCTTGTAAAGTATCGATAGGCGGTGTTTATTATTGGGCGCGACGCGGAGGTGTTCAAAGATTCGGTGAGGACGAAGACATCGATGAGTCCATATCAAAAGAGGACAATATAAAGGAGGTATCGGCCTTCTAGATGACACAGTTGGACATCAAACGACACATAAAATACTTCAATCTCACATTGGGAATTCTTCCCTCGAGAATTCAGCGTGAGGACTCCAACGTTCTGATGCTCATTTACTGTTCACTCGGTGGACTTTCCCTTCTCAACTACCAATTTCCAGAACAACAAAGAGCACAAATCATCAATGACATTTACGAAAGGCTTGTCCCATCCTCCGAAGGTTTCAGAGGCTCCTAGACACACGCACTTCCCACTTATTCTCCCGGGCACAAGTACGATCCACCAACCATTGCCAACACATACTCCGCGCTCTGCTGCCTTTTGATGCTCAAGGAGGACTATACCCAAAGACTCGACAGATCCAAGATTATGCAGTACGTGGCAAGCTGTCAGTATGAGGATGGCTCATTCAGGTCACTGATTGGTGTTGACGGCACCCCCACGGGTGATGGAGATCTGCGGTAGTGCTTCATGGCGATGGCCATTCGTAAGATGCTCCGGTGTGATGATCCTTCCTTCGAAACAGGGATAGATCTTCTGAAGCTTTAGCAATATGTCATGAGGCAGATGGTATATGATGGTGGAATGGGACAAGGTGAGAGTCATTGTGGGTACACGTTTTGTGGGATTGCCACTCTGAGACTAATCGGAGAAGAGTTTGATCACTTTCAATGGGCGAAGACAATCAAGTGGTTGGCTCATCGACAGATTGCTTATACTGAATGGAACTAGGAGCTATTGGGGTATGACTTCTGTGATATCAACGACCAGGGTGGTCATAATGGGAGAGACAATAAGTTTGCAGACACATGTTACTCGTTCTGGTGCACAGGGTCATTATCGCTACTGAATAAAATTGACCTGGTGGATGATTCCTCAATGTCCAGCTATCTTCTCAGCATGACACAACAATCGGTTACTGGAGGTTTTGCAAAGACAGATGAAGACGATGCTGATCCCTACCACAGCTTCCTGGGACTGTGTGCTCTGAGTTTAGTCCGTCATCCTCACTTGAAGACTCTAGATCCAACACTGGTCATCACTAAGGACGCTTCGGAATTCCTACAATCTCTCACATTCAACAGCTGATGGCATTACAATACACTATGTACAAGAAATCATCAAATATCTTAAAGCTTCGTCACAACCTTCACGATCTCTTCATAGATTCCCCAGGCAATTCCTGCACTGAATGCCTTTCTCGTCAGTCTTAACGACAATCCATTGAACAGGTTGATCACGCCTTCATCCTTAATAATCTTGCCGAATGTGCCCACAAAGCTCTCAAACACGGCAGGTTGCAGTTGCATTCTTGTTTTGATTGTATCGAATGGTGCTGTGATCGTGGTGGCCAATGCAGCAGCGGTGAATGCACTCGACGTGTTGATCATTGCTGCTCTCGTCATACTCAGCTGATTGTTCATTGTGGTTTCTCTTCCTTCACTCATCAAGTGAAATGGTGTTACACGTTTTGGGAGCAGTCTCGGTATGACTACCTTACTTTGCTCATACAATAGCACGTACAGTCCGGCGTATGGTGCGTCTCTGACACAGGTAGCTGTGAACCCTCTGAAGAATCCTCGTGTACCTTCTTTGGACCAGATGGACCGTATTCCATGAGCCAGGGACTTGTACTGATACATTGTTGACTCGAATCTCACTTTCAGGACGGTGATTGGCATGGTGATGAAACCAACAACTCCTCGTGTCAGTCCTCCAGTGACAAGATTCTCCAGCATTGACAGCTTGGGCAGCGCGCTTGAAGATGATCCGAGTTCCCAACTTGCATTGGAGCTTGTGTGTGTTCTGGCAAGTAAGGATCTGAAGACGTTCAAAGACGATAAATACAATGCTGATCCAATGGATGTTCTCAAGGCGCTGGGTAGTGTTCCTCTCCACAGCTCTTTATAGCTCGATAAGGACCGCAGTGTCTGGATAATGGATCCTGAAGGTTGCTGCTGCACTCTAGTCTTCAAGAGGTCGAATGGCTGGAGTGTGACGGATGACGCGAGACCACCAAAGAATCCACCAACAAGGTGTGATAGAGGCTTTGATTCCCTCATTTAGATGACAATCGGAGAGTATGATTAATGGTGTATGTGAGCTTAATATTGCCCTGTATATGAGTGGTCCGTTCAAGGTTGTGTCTCGAGAGATGAGTTTAGCGGGCAGAGATGGGGTACCCGTGCCGGAAATGACAGATGCGTCTAGGGCCTGTCATATGATGTTTTTTGTTTGGGGACTAATTTGGTCTATCCTTCTATACAGATTCCATTCATTCTGGTCTATCGAGATTCCTAAGACATTCAACAATTGTAGTGATCGGAATCTCCACTAACAACGGTTCTGTTTCAGATCTACCATCAACACAGACGGAGACAACCAGGTCCTCGGTGATCTTTGTTGAGTATATGGTGATGTTCACAGGTTCATCGTAGATCATGAGCTTCACTCTGTCATCCCATAGTGCAGTCTTCACCTTTCCGCCATTTGGAAGTGTCTGCGATGTGCTGTCCTGGGTGTGGATGAGACTCTTCACATCTGTAAACCAGTAACTCTATAAATCGCCATTCAATCCCACACCGAGTTTCTTCGTATAACTCTCCTTGAGTGCCCAGTAATGTGTGAACACTTCTTTAAGCAGCAGTTCATCATCCTTGACCCCATTGATGTGTTCATACTCGTTAGGGTGGAAGATGTCCTTGAAGTGTGTGACGTAGCTCTCTCCAAACTGATCGACATCGTTGGTAGATGCGAGATCGATTCCAACTTCATGACCTTGTGGGGCCACAACCATTGAAGTGAACCCATTCTGGTTACTCATACTGAATGTAAATGATGCGTTAGCCAGACGAGGTTTCCCATACTCGTTGGTAGTGAATCTCAGCACCTCTCCCTAGGGGACCAGCTGTAAGCAGATGTAACGTTGTAGCAGTTGGTTTGCCAAAGCTGTCTATGCATCCTTGGAGAACTTCTTCGAGATGATTTTTGTCTGTTGATGGAATGATAGGAGTCGTAGTGCTGTTTCGAACTGGTAGTCATCGTCCCATACTGTGCCTATGGGTGTGTAGAACACTGTAAGCTGGTTGCTGTTTACAATACCTTGAATACTTCTTGAGCTACTATCATCTCCAATGGACATACTGAAGGTTCGTGTGAGTCGCTCAAGGGCCATCAAAGTCAATTCTATCTCTTTAAAGTGCTAACGGTCAAATGTAAGTGGAAACTGGTTACTAGAGTAGCTGATTACTGTGCGCGAACTGGTTTGATGGCATCCACGTACATCCCCGCGCATTTGCCGCCTGGGCCCTTCCGCTGAAAAACACGGATGACTTTGATCGATCCTCTTATCAACAAGCCAGGAACTCAGCTTTCCCATCTATCACCGTCGACTTCTTCACGCAGTTCATCTCAAGACAACAATGTCACTCAGAGAAGACGTCATCGACAAGGCAGTCGAGTTCCTCCGCGACCCTCAGACTTCTGGCGCCCCATTGGAGAAGAAGGTGGAGTTTCTGGAGAGTAAAGGTCTCAACAAGGCGGAGATTGATGAGGCATTAAGGAGATCACAGGACGCCAACTATACGCCAATCCAGCCGGCTACAGTTACATCTACCACTCCTGCTTATCAAACATCATCCTCTCCTGTTGATCAGACTGTGTACCCACAGCAGTACTACGCCCCGGCTCCTCCACCAGTGCCTGAACGCGACTGGAAGGACTACTTCATCATGGCCACTGCGTCTGTGGGTGTTGGATATGCATTGTACGAGATCACCAAGAGATATGTCCTTCCAAATATCCTTCCACAATCCAAGTCCCAGCTTGAGAAGGACAAGGATACTATTGACGAGGAGTTCACTCGTATTGACGCTGCTCTGAAGGAGATCAACGAAATCCATAAGGAAATCAAAGAGAACGAGGTCAAGAAAGCGGAAGACATCGCTGCAGCCACTGAGCAGGTTCAAACTCTGGTCAAGGAGTCTCAAGTCAAGAACAACAAGCTTGATGAGGATATCAGAGTACTAAAGCTAGAAATCGATGGCCTGAAGAACACTTTTGAGAGGGCAATCGAGACTCAACACAAGAGCATCACTTCAGAGGTCTCGTTGATTCAGCACGAGCTGCAATCTCTGCAGGCTTTAATCAAGAGCAAAAACTCTCTTCATGCACAGCAACCTAAGACGTCCCCAATCCCTGCTGTATCCTCGATCCCATCAGCCTCCGAGATCCTGAAGAAGGCCAACATCCCAACATCTACTTCCCCTCAGCCACAAACGTCCAATAGTGGTAGCAACACACCACCACCACCAGTATCTGCAACATCAACAGTGCAGGCTTCAATTCCTGCTTGGCAAAGAGAGATCACGAACTCCACAGCTTCGATCCCGGCATGGCAGTAGGCTGCTATCCCATCCTCAACCTCTTCAATGACCTCCTCTTCTTCATCCCCAAAGGTCTAGAGTGCCAGTATTCCAAGTTGGCAACAATCTGCTTCGACACAGTTGGATGCTAATAATACGGGAAGTGATGTTGGTTTTTCAAAGAGAGAAGGTAAACTAGCCGATGAAAACTAATGTTACTCTGTCTATTGTACATACGATCATTCAAATGTGATCTTATATGATGCCACTTCGAATGCTCTGAGTTCAATGGCAATCTCGTACTCATCGCCCGACTTCGTAGTCATCAAAGCGGTCAAAGATTCCAACTCGTCTTCTAACAAGTTCACCTTCTGGACATCAACGACTTTCTTACCCTTGCAGACCAACTTACCCCTAGATTTACCACCCAAAGCCTCATAAACCCTAACAACAACGCACTTCCCACCCTAAGCGTTCAACTTCACTGGCAAATCACCTAATGAAACATCTTCATCGTCCTCAGCTCTCTTGATGTGTGAGAGCACCAAGCTCTCATCGCCAACCAACTTCACCAAGTCCAACCACTCCACATTGTCACTCTTGATGAAGTACGGAGATACCACATCGTAGTTGAAGCTGTAACCAAGTTCGACACTCTTTGCACTCAATGGTCCCTTATGTGGATACATAGCATACTTGAAATGGTGTCTTCCCATATCAGCATGGGCATCTGGCTGCTTTGGTGCCCTCAAAAGTGACAATCTCATCAGGTTTCCATGTGTAGAAAATCCATACTTGGAGTCGTTGATAATGGTCACACCATAAGAGTTATCAGAGTAGTCTGCAAATTTGTGGTGACACACTTCAAACTTGGCAACGTCCCATGATGTGTTGTAATGGGTAGGTCTCTTGGTGATACCAAATTGGGTCTCATATGAGGCGACGTCTGAATGGACATCCACTGGGAACTCCACTTTCAAAAACTGACACTCCTCGTTCCAGTTGGCAACACAATCGAACTCAATCATAGAGGCGTCATCCAAAGAGTCCAATCCATCCAGTGAAATGATAGTCTGGATGCTTGACTTGTCACTAATCTTTTGTTTCACCAAGAGGGAGCTTCTCAATGGCCCTGTTTCGTTGATAGTGACCTCGCCAGCATCCAAGTAATGATACTTGTTCAGTGAGAACACTTCAGTGTCCCATGCCTGCCAACTCAATGGGGTGTCCTGGAAAACAACAAATTGGTTAGCTCCAATGGTATTCTGGCCCGTGCCAAGATCAAGTACTTCACGGTCGTTCACAATGTCGTAGACAGACTTGAGCACACCACCATCAACAATAACTCTTAGCTTCCCGTTCTCCAATGTGAATGTTCCGTCGTCATTCTTGTAAACATTTGAAGGGTGTTTGATCTCTTTTTTGACGGGAGTGATCATCGAGTTGCAATTGGTATCGGAAACACCAAATATGTAGTCATGCTTGGCACTCTCCTGGTACACTAATTGGGAGGTCTCTGTCTGCGTCAATGGCTTTGGAACCTTGAACACGCCTGTTCTTGGCCATTGAGTTGTGGAAACTAGCTGGAAGTCCGTTGTGTTGGACTTGCCTTGTAAGACTTTCAGCACCTTCAAAGTCATCTTCTCTGCTTTGGCAACCACTGCATGGAGTTTAGGATGAACATCCATCTTGTACACCAACTCAATACACGAACCAGGAAGCACATCGTGGAACTGACACAACAGGACATCTTCCCATAGTTCATGGATCTCCTTTGTGGGGTACTTGTACTCGTCTGGTTTCCAGATGGATGCCAATGTGGCAAAGAACTCCAAGTCGTGCAATTTAATCTCCGAACGTCTCATCAGCTTCTTCACCAACGCCTGAGAGGTATATGTGCCTCTGTGGAACTCGAAGTACAACTCACCAATCCAAGAAACCAAGCTCTTCCCCTTGTCTGTACGCTCGAGTAAGTTGTCAAAGAAAGTGTCCACAGACTTACCCAAATGCACAGTAGGGAGTAGCCCAACGGTGTTAGACAGTCCACGACAACGACGGAGTCTCTCCAGCATCTCGGGGTTTGGACCACCACCTCCATCACCTTTACCAAACACTAGCAGCCCAGTCTGGTCAGAAGGAAGGTTCTTGTGTTGAGCTAGCGATCTCTTCACATCACCAAAATAGGCATCAGCAGTATACGTGTTCGCAGGTGGCATATGAGTAACCACTTGAGTACCGTCCAGCGCCACCCAGTTGAAAGTGGTGTTCGGAAAGTTGTTGATGTTGTTCCAAGAGAGCTTCTGTGTCAAGAATCTATCGAGACCAGCCAAACGACACAACTGTGGAATCTGAGAAGAATATCCAAAAGTGTCAGGAAGCCAGAAAGTGGTACATCTCACACCGAACTTCGACTCAAAGAAACGTTGACCAAAGACAAACTGACGTACAAGAGACTCACCGTTGGGCATATTGGTATCATGCTCAACCCAAGAACCACCGATTGGGATGAACTTCCCTGTTGCTACTTTCTCCTTGAGTCTATCAAACACTCTTGGATGATCCTGCTCGAGCCACTTGTACTGTTGGGCCTGTGAAGCAACAAACTGGTACTCCTCGTATCTCTCGATAAGATCCATCTGTGTTGTCCAGGAACGCACCACTTTTCGTCTTGTCTCTCCAAAGGGCCACAACCAGGCAGTATCAATGTGACAATGTCCAATTCCGTAAACATCAATCTTACCATTAGCTGGCGCAGTTCCCACTTCATAAACTTGTGCAGAGTCGACGTGCTTTCCGATGTACTCCTGAGCAATCTCTCTGCATTTGATGATGGAGCCCTCATCGTCCGGGTCAAACGTATCCATGATTCTGTTGCAAACCTCACGTGCCTTATACTTCTACCAGGAGTCTGGACTAAACTCTCTAGCGGCATCTCCAATTATCCAGAAGTCGAATCTCAATGCACGTGCATCCAAGTTGGGCAACACCAGATCAGCCTTGTTCAGCACGAAGTATCTGTTCTCGTTGGGTGGTGCAATATCAGATCCCTGACCGTTACCAAACATTCCGTTACATGCCATTTCAATGTAGAAATTGTGGATTTCACCGTCACACCACTCTGTTGGAAGGATGAATTCCTCACGTTCACCGCCCGTGAAGGCCTGGAGGGGCACTCCGTCAACGGTGTAGACCAAGCCTTCATTACCACAATCCCACTGGAAGATGACCTGCTGCTTCAACTCAACCCACCTAGAAGGTACTGCAATCTCAACGTGGAACCAGAAAGTTTTCCAAGAGGGTCCAAAGACGTCACCTTTCTTAGCAGATCTGGTGAATTTGGTGTGCTTGTTGATAACGTCACCAAAGAGCGGTCTGTCTTGTTTACCAGGGATCTCGAGAACCTTCAACTCAACAAAACCATCTTTCTCGGAATCCTTCTTGTGTTCAACCCTATCTCTGTCGTAAAACTTTGGCAGATTCAGGTTTCTGTACTGTCCTTCATCGATAAATTGGCGTAATCTGTTCTCGTAGATACTGTCAACCTGTTTCGACACTGGCGCATTGTTGAGTGTCGGTGGCTAGACGTGACCAGCTAATGCGTGCAGACACATCTTTACCACTTCAATATTCAAGAATCAATTATCAAATATTTGACAGTGCGATATCTGAGTCTCATTTTATCAAGGGCATGGTAGGCTGTTCAAATAGGGGTTGAAGAAGGAATCCCGAGGCTGGTATGACCCGCCAGCTCCGTCCGGGGAAGTTACAGGTGATTGGCTCTAATTGAGCCGGGTAACTGCATATAGATGGTTTGGGCCACACACTGATAAGCAACCGTATCTCAAACCTGAGACATGTGAAAAGAAGAATCTACGAGATGAGTAAGGGTTCATGTCGATATGGATAGAAATATATAGGTACTAGCTGTTTGAAATGCATCCTATATAGTACAGTCAGTTGAAACTTTTCTTGAATACCGGATCCGATGGTCTCTAAATTGATTAACATGACGTAGTCGACTCGTTCGCAAGTGGCCCCACCTTACTGGGTCTTCACCTCCTGATCTGGTTCAATGGTGGCAACATCGTCGTGCTTAGCAATACTGTCAGCGTGGAATGCTGGAAGCTTGACACTATTTGTAAATGGTTAGTATCAGGGTGCAGAAACGTTTTGTTCTGAGATAAGTCAACGTACGCAAATCCCTTGATCAGGTTGTACTCGTGAGTGATCTCACCACCCATGGATGAAAGAGCAGTCTTGAATCTAGTGTGAAAATGTTCTGTTAGTTGTTGTGTTCAAAGGTTGGTAGAGATGGATGGAGTTGTGATCATCCAACGTGAATACGCACTTGTCTGGGCTGCAGTTCTCTTTGAGGGTGACCTGATTAGAAGGTTAGTACCAAGCCCATCTAGATGTTGTCAGGCAGATGTACGTACAATGAATGATTTTTTCTCTTCAGACATGGTGGCAATGGGCTTCGGTTGTGGTCTTTTATATGTTCTCAGCAACTACCGAACAAAAGTGATTTCGATTGGTATCCTGTGAAACTGGATATTGGCCCATTTTTTACTGTACTTCGGGGGCGAAGGGAGAGATCACTTGCAGAGAAGCCGTACTTACCACTTGGAATTGCTATCTGTTTCCCGGAATTTAAACCAAAACGTGATGAGACGGTCGGATATTGCGGGAATCCTCCCAACACACTAAGGGTTGCACGACCACTACCGCGAACGAGTAGTGGTAGTGGTCAGTAGTGGTCGGTAGTGGTAGTGGTCACTACTTTAAGTAGTGCTCAGTTTAGTATGTGGTGTACGGATGTATTCGCGAATGGCCTTGAATAGTACTACAACTGACAGGTGAGTAGGCCGACCAGGGACCACTTTCTGATATTTGGATAAAATCACTTTAAACCCTCTAAATCGCAATATTAATCCCTAATATCACAGTTACAGTATATTAATATCCATCAATACCCTTCTAAGTGGCTATTTCAAACATTTTTCATAGACCACTACTTGACCACTACTCCCATGCAGTAGTGGTAGTGGTCGGTAGTGGTAGTGGTCGCACTACTTTTGGAGTAGTGGTTTCGCGAAAAAGTAGTGATTGTCGAGCCCTACAACACACATCCTAACACCACCCATGATCTGTAACTTCAACTCGCCATGATGCAACATGGTTGTCCTTCTACAACTATACATCCCTTCATCGTCTTCTCACTGTCACACCATGTCTTCAGGTGGATGGAACACAATTGATTCTGATCCAGTAAGTTGTTTCATCAGTGGTCATACGTCCATTCTCTCGCAACTGACCGGTGCTAACTGCATGTGTTCCCCAGGGTGTCTTCACAGAGCTTGTTGAGCGCTTACAAGTGCAAGGAGTACAATTTGAAGAGCTTTACTCTCTTGAACCGGGTTGTCTACAACCACTGGCACCCGTTTATGGCATCATTTTTCTCTTCAAATACCGTGCGAGCGACTACAAATCCCGTGAACTCATCAGTGGCGAATACAACGAGGACGCCCAAGATGTCTTCTTCGCCCATCAGACAATTCAAAATGCATGTGCTACACAGGCAGTGCTCAATATTCTCCTAAACCGTGATGATCTCTCTTTAGGACCACTGCTCGCTGAATTCAAGGAGTTCGTCTCAAGTTTTGACCCCGAGATGAAAGGTGAAACCATCTCCAACTCCGATGTGATCAGAAACGTACACAACTCATTCAGTGCACCAAACATGTTTGTGGATGAAACGAAACCTCCTCGTCAGGCAGGCGATGACGATGATGTGTATCATTTTATCGGATTTGTGCGCTCTCAGGGACTCTTGTACGAACTGGATGGACTCAAACCGTACCCAATCGTACATGACACTTGTGAGGATGATGATGACTTCATGGAGAAAATGCCCAACATTCTCACGGAACGTATTGCAAGTTACAACGGTGAGCTAAGATTTTCAGTCTTGGCTATCTGTCAAGACCGTCGTGAAGTGTACAAGATGATTGGCGACGAAGGCTCCCTGATGATGGAGGAACAGAAAAGACAACAGTGGAAAGCTGAGAATGAGCTGAGAAGACAAGATCACATTGGCTTGGTCCATGAAGTTGTAAAGGCGTATGCCAAGACGGTAGATGACGAGACATGGGAGCAGACAATTGAAACTGCTAACAAGAAGGGCAGTCAACGGCTGGTTGCTAGAATGCTACAGCAGTCTGCCCGTAATCAGTAATTGAGGTGTATAAATTACATGTATTGTATATGCAGTACCCGATTGTATCATCATTTACCAAAAATTCTGTTGATCTGTATGATGAGTCTTCCACTGGCGAACCCAATGGTGACCAACACCAACGTCACGTCCATGACGATCTGGACCATGGCTGCAAACATGAATCTTGGAGCAAAGATCTTCCATACCATGAGGTGTCTTCTGAATACAGTGGCGAAGATCAAAGCACTAAGTGTGATAACTGACTGGTACGATAGAAGAGCACCACAGTTCTCGATGACCTTCGAATACAACGAGATTGGCTTGTTGCTTGGTGGGATTCTCCATAGTGTCATGAGTGCAACAGAAATGCTGATCAAGATGAAAGATGCAAAGGTGTTTAATGTGATTGGGATGTGTGTGATTGGGAACCTGATAGTCTCCACGAGTGTGAATCCGATGTCCCAATGGACAGATGGGATCACTGCTTGGTGCCCTGTGGTGAAGAAGTGGAAGGCTCCAAGAAGACCATACATCACTGGGGCAATCAAGTTGGAACGAATCTCAAGAATGTGTACAAGCTCTGCAAGGGATAATATCTGGTGAACTAGAATGAAAATGGAGAGCTGACCCATTGGTTTAGTGAACATCATCACTGCAGCAGTGAAGTTCATGATCAGAAGTAAGTACTGTGATCCATAAACGTTCTCAATACCAAGGATGCGTGATTGTCTGGAGCCATCTGGCTGGACCTTGATATCAAGCGTGACACACAATGGGCCTCTCGACCAGCCAAAGTTTGCAGCAATCAGTGTGACACCGGCAACAACTCTTGCAATGGTGTATTTCCAGAAGTGAATGTTCTTCAGGGAGGTTTCTCGCAGCCAATTCCACTTGAAATCGGCCTGGTTGCGCTCAATCCACTCAAGAGACCAGTAAGCTGCAACCATCAACAGTACCAATCTGAACATCAAGTTCCACAGTGGAGCAGAGCTGTAGTATGACCCGGAAAGGCGATAGAACGACTTGATGGTAGCAGGCAAGAGGTACACCTGTACAAACAGCAACACAATCACCCACCCAGGCATTCCGAAAGTAGGACTGCACTGCGCTCCTTGCTCCTCACGACAGATTGTTATCATGGATGCGACCCTAGTGAGAACCATAAAGGATACTGAATGGTAGATACCCATGATGCGGTCAAACTTCAACTGGGTCTTGTACGACTGAATGGCCGCAATAAGACCGAATGTTGTAAGCAGATGACCCAAAACTTTATCCTCCCAGATGGTGAATGAGTTGGATGCAAATATAGCAGCATGAACTAAGGCGAAGAGGAGGGCAACGAGCGTCCACATCCCATTGAAGAGGTCAAGGAATGAGCGGAACAACCAAAATGGTGAGTAACGATCCAAGATTGGCACTGCAAACCCAATTATGATACCAACAGCAACACCAAGGAGAACAAACCATCCGAGATTGAGGAAAGACGGTTTCAGAATCAGCGAAGTTGCGAGGAAGATGACGATGAATAGAGCAATCATGGCAATGATCGATGGTGCAATCTCTTCAGATAGTTGACTGATGACAACAGATGGGATCAGTTTGGAGTAGATGATGAGAATGAGTACCGATGCGATCATCAATGAGATACCAATTGTAATGGAAATCATGTCGAATCTGGCCCAGAGATCCTTACAGCGTTCCAATGAGAGGGACTGGTACTTTGCGAATTCGGCGTTGAAAGATCCTCTGTCACCACTCTTCCAGATCTCTCTCAGTTTGTCAAACTGCTGGTTCACCTCTTTATCATCTTCAAGAGTGCTTGAATGTTGTCTGTACCGCTGTATCTGCTGAAGAGTGTAGTAGTTAGCGTCTCTGAATTTGGATTCTGTTGCGAATGCCTCTTGAATCGGGGCACCAAGATTGTTGAAAGGAATTGGAAGACCCATCAGGAGTGAAAAGGTAGGAACAAGGTCGATCTGGTTGACACTTCTGTAATTGGCTCCATTCTGTGAGATGTCATAGACTGTACTGTCCTTCATCTGAGAGAATGCCTTTTTCTTCGAGTAAAGCCACAAAGCAGCTTCGAGCTCGTCTTTGGAATCGCCTCCATGGTTACCAGTTCTGTCCATACCATGATCTCCCATAACGATGAGTAGAGTGTTGTCGTCCAGTTTGTTCATTACTTTCTCGAGGAAAAAGTTCATCTGGTCCTGTTTCTCGGACATTGCGTAGTGATCTGGTCCATATCTGTGTCCACAGTGGTCCACGCCTAGCAGATGCCCCACGAGCACATCCCACTCAGATTGTGATTCATTGTCCAATGCCGGTATCAGGTTTTCAATCACCCCGTCGTCAACTGTATGCAGATCCCATACATTCAATGAATCGTAGGGCACAGAACGGTTCAGGAAAGGACCAAACACAGCTTCCCAGGTGTCGTCACCAATGAACGTGATGTCCTTCCCATTCTGGTGGAGCTGCTTGATCAAGTTGTCCTCATCGATAACGTCTCCGTCAAAGTTGGATCCAGCATCAACAAAAGTCGGGAGTGATCCAGTTGTGAGACCTTTCAATCTCTGTAGTGTTGTTGTGGGTGGATCTGCCATGAACTTGAGCAGTACTGAATTTTGAGGATACATTTGGGTCGTGTCATACGGTACGGTGAGGTAATTGTGGTAAGGCTTCGTTGACTCCAGGTCCGGAATGGTGAAGTCAAACCTTAGTGCATCGATGATGATGATCACAGCTTTGTCGAACTTCTGTAGCTGTTGTGCACCAGAGAAGATATCATCATTCAAAGTCGAGTAGTTCTCCAGTACTTGTCTTGAAAGAAGGAAGCCTCGGCTGAAAAATGCGATGGATATCACCTAAAGCGTTGCAATGGCGAAGAAGATAACTGTGTAGAGAATGGACATCACTCGTAATTGTGAGTTCCGTATGCTCACTCTAGCATTGGCCTGTTTTACCAGTCTTCTGCGGACTTCTTCCGCGTCCATTTCATCTGAGGACATTCTGGGTGTATTTGTGTGACTTTTGTCAGGGTATGTTTGGTGATCTGGCAGCTAAAATGTTGTTTAGACTGGAACGTGCCTTTAATTTGAAGGGGACTCAGTGGGCAGTCGGCTTATGCGGAGATAAACAACCCGAAATCAAGAGAAGTTCAGGGTTGAGGTATAGAAGAGTTTGAGCCCTATTTAGGAACAAGACTGTCTTCCACGACAGAAAAAAAGGTTGAATGTGAGAATAGGGTTAAATCTTCCGATGATTCTGGTACCCTTCCCTCTCTTCCTTCAGCTCCCGGTGGTTGATCTAGCGGGATCAGAGCGTGTTCCGCGAATGCGTTTTTTGTCTTGTCTCGTGTTACAGTTTTTTTTTGTCTGTTTTTTTTTTTTTTTTTTTTTTTTGGCTGTCATCACCTCAACGGCGAACGCTACTTGCAAGTTGCGGCTGTTTTCTCACCCAAGCTGAAGATCTTATCTCCGGTTTAAATTCTGTTAATTTCGAATAACTCCAGAGTGTATTAAGAGCGGTAATAGAACGGTCATTATCTTCATCTGTGGGGCTCATCTTCGTTTACCGTTTGGAAGAGACACTACCGGCATTATTTTCATCATCTCCTACAGCTAAAAAGGAGAAAACACCCCAAATTTGTCTCCACCAACCTCCCACCACCAGGCAACCACCGAAGGCAGAGTAGAGACGTCACTATGGATCAACCAACGATGTCACCTGAACAGCAGGACAGACCCAAGAAGAGGCTGAGGATGTCTGTGGTCTGTTTGAACTGCAAGGCGAGAAAGATCAAATGTGACAAGAAGCGTCCATCGTGCTCAAACTGTGTCAAGTGCAACGTTGGCCATCTATGTGAATACGAACCACCGCATTGGGTAGCCAAGGTCACCACGTCAAATGGAGTCCCCATCGTGGATGCAAAGCTGAGTGAGTCTTCTGCTACTTCCACCCCTGCTTCTGCTATCCCTCCGGCTAGTTCAGCAGCAGCAGTATCAGCGTCTCCTACAAACGCTGAGCTTGAAATCAGGAAACTGAAAGCACGGTTACAAGAGCTCGAGCAGTCTCTAGGGCTTCAACAGGTACAGACAGCTCCAACAGTACACACTGCTACCAACAGCCTAGCAAACACGGATGTGATCGACTTTTACTCCCAGTACAGCTCACTGATGATGAAGAGATCAGGTATGGAAGAACGCAAACCCCTCTCTTCAGTTGCCCAGGCAAAGAAAGACCAGTATCTTGTCGTCATAGCAGGATACTTCAGTCTTTGTGGAACGCTTTATAAGGCCAAGTTTGGAGACCTGAAGCGTAAACCAGGAAACAAGAAGACACGTTTGGATGCTTCACTGACAGAATATCTCAGTCTGCTTGGTGAGAAAGAGTCACCCGATGTGGTGAAAGTAGTCTCTAACTTCATCAAGGAACGCATCAGCAAGAACTAGCCAAAGAACAGTCATTTCCTCGGCACCGAAGAGAAAGACCATGAGACTCAGGAATCTGTCAAAAAACTCGCTGAGAAAGTTTTACCTCCCAAGAACATCCTGAGACTGTACATGAAACGTTTCTACCAGTACGTCTACCCGTACTTCCCCTATGTTGACAGAGGGTTCTTCGATGAGAGAATGTTCAACAACATCCTCATGTCTGCTAATGAGACTTCCCCGATATCCATCATCATAGAGGAGAAGTTCGACTTTGTTCTTCTTGCGCAGTTCCTGATCATCTGCCGTCTCACCTACATTGCCCTCCCACCAGTTGAACTGCTCCCTGATGAAGAGAAGGTCATCGCCGAGAATCCGATTAGCACACAGGCCATCACCACCGCATTGAGTGCCCTCTCTCTCTTTAAAGTGATGAGAAAGACCAAGCTCACCATCGTACAGGCTCTCATGTACTACCGAATCTATTGCAGTTTGGCCCCTGAGGACGGTGACGGTACAGAGTTATCCCAATCGCAAATACTCTTTGGTACCGTTGTGCAATCAGCATACACCATCGGTCTCAATAGGGACGCATCATGGCACAAGCAGATGAGTTTCGATAAGGATTACGTCAACCTGTGGAGACGTTTATGGCTCGGAATCTTGGATGTCGACAGATTCTACTCCACCATTGCCGGTCATGTGCCCATCGTTCAGAACACCAGCACTTATGAGATCAGATTTCCAGATCCAAGAGACACGGACACTCCACTTGATAAGGCCATCACTGAAGACTACCAGAAGTCTCAAAAGCTGCTACAGCTGTACTCGAAGCTTTCAAACATGGTGAACAACATCTCAGCGTCGCCTAGAGTGTGTGATTTGACTGATCTAGTCTCACAAATGGAGGTGTATGTGGCACTCCACTACAATACGAAGTCCATGAATAGACTTCCGGATGGAGATGCCGATAAGAGAAATGCCGTCAACTTCACAAACGCTAAGAAGCTTATCCACACTTTCCAAACAAAGGCACTCATCCTTGCCGTTTACAACGCTATCTGTGTCCACTACGAGTCGCCGGAGTTCCAAGACTTCACCAAGCTACAAATGTACCTAACACAATACCTCAGAATCACTGTTGAACTGGCCAATGTTGTCTACAAGTTCCTTACTGGTGGTTTTGGTGACTATATTGATGAGAACCACAGATACTATCTCAACAGATACTCAGAGAATACCCTTCAAAGAGTCATCAACACCTTCACTGGCGTTTTGGTTCGTCTCTACCACGCTCAGGATCTTCTGAGTAGAGACATCGGACAACAATCTCTACAAGTGCCCATTCAGCGTGCAAGTGAGTGTGTTTTCCGTGTTGCGTCTGGTTTCAATGTGTTGATGCAAAATACTCTCGGTACGAGGTACTACCAGGCTTTCAAGACGTCTCTCAAGTACAAGTTCTACCTCCGCAGTTTACGCAAGGATAAGTACAAGTGTATTAAGGACACACTCCAGTTTTTGACTCAGAAGTTCTCTGATGACCCTGTGGCAAGAATAGCAATGTTGCAAAGAATGGACCTGAAGAACTCTCCTCAGGACGTCATGAGGGATCTCGACGGTATGAACCTTTTCATCAACTGCTCTGGCCCCCAAATTGACCAGTGGAAGGACATCATCAGTGAATGCGCCATTCTGGATGATCATCTCCTCTCTTCCAGTGACATCATCTGGGAACCAAGTTTCAAGTCCGTGGAAGACAGTGCCACCAGTGTTGCCTCAAACGACATCACAAGTCCTCCAACACCAGCAACGTCATATGATGCAAGCGCCCCATTGAATGGCAGTACCAACAGGGATCTCTTTGGAAACGGCTTGATGAATCTCGACCTGTTCTTCAGCAGTGACTCGAGGGATGTCATGGGACCATTGAGCGGCACTCCAAACAGCATTAGCTCCTTCGACAACTACGATGAGTTCTTGAGATTAGTCAACACTAATGATAATCCGGAGTGGTTATTCAAACTCTAACCGATCATAATGATATCACAAATTATATTCATTCAAGTATACTTTGTATTTATGTCAATGAGAGTGTCTTATTGCGCGCTGTCTTCAACCAAATGGGATGAAACGTAGTCGAAATCCCACATCAGGTCCTGATCCAATTCCTCGTCTCTTTCGTTGTAGAACTTGTTGTTGTCTGTTATCTTGATTGATTTGAAAGTGTTGATGTCCTTGGTCAGATTCTCGTCAGAGCTGCGTTTGTGAGTTGTTGAGTCGGGTGGTGGAGTAGGAATAACAATGCCAGTCTCAGCTGTTTCATCAACATCACACGCATCCTCAAGAAGAAGCCTCTCAATCTCAGGTACCGACTTGAAGGCATACATTAATGCTTCTCTGGAAAGCTTGATGTTCCATTGTCCACTCTCAGTTTTAGAATTTGGAGAAGGATTAGGAGGTGACAGATACATCGCACTACCAGGCATAGTTCCACCGATGATGGATTTGGATGCTGACGCTGGAGTCTTTGCACCAGAGAAAGCAGGAGTCTGAAGAATGGCAGAAGGTGTCAGCGATGTAGTCTTAGGGAATGGCGAGTTTTTGCTTTCAGTATTGAACTTCTGTTTGCCATTGACTATCCTGGCCTCTTCATCAGACAGCTCAAGAGCGTTGGCAAGTGTAGCAGCAAAGTAATCCACGGCACTGCTGGAGAACAATTCCAATCTCTTAGTCATACCATCGTGTATCTGCTTGACTCTAGTCTCCTCCTTCTTGATGATCTCATGGTCCTTCTTAGCGATGGTTTGGGCAGCGGCAGTTGCAATATCGCTCAACGATCCGGTAGTAGGAGCTGCTTTTGGTACATTTGGTGGAGTTGGTGCATTGGCTGCCTTCTTCGGTGCAGCCTTAGACTTCCTTCTCTGAGCTGGCTTCTTAGTAGTGGCAGTTGGTGTTGGAGCAGTAGCAGGTGCCAAAGCGGTGCCCATAGCCGAACCAGTAGGTACTGAAGCAACTGAAGGTTGGATGTTCTGTGGGATAGGGCGAGCATTGGGAGCAGACAATCCAAGGCCGGTGGTTTGGCTTTGCACCACGTTGTTTGTGAAAGTCCCTGGTGCAATCTGTGCTGGAATTTGAGCCGGTGTCTGTTGGTTGAATGTAGACAGATTGGGCATTTGTGGTGAAGTATTGAAGCTGCCAGTGCTGGGAACTGCGCCGAATGATGCATTAGAGATGGTACCAGATGCACTGAATCTGTTCACATTGTTCAGATCAGGAGTGGCCATTCTGCTGTTCAACACATTCATATCAATACCATTGTTGTTCCCACTGCTGCTGAACGAATCTGTACCTTCAGCAATGACACCTGGTTGATAAGTCAGCTGTTGCTTTTGTTGATGTTGCTACTATTGCTGCTGAAGAATCTGCTGCTTTCTCTGTAGCAGTTGCTGGGGAGTCATCTGTGGATTGATGCCACCAATCGCAGTACCATTGTTGTTGAAGGCCTATGCTGATGGTTGCATCTGCTGTGGAACATGGGAGTTCGGCTGTACCGTTGATGGTATCTGAAGTTGCTGCTGTTGGACCTGTTGCTGTTGTGACTGCTGGCTTTTAATCTTGATCTGCTCCTTGATATACTCCACGTACTTCTGGGACTATCCCTTGAGCTTCTCGATCAACTCTGGGTTGCCTTTGTACTCATTGTTCTTCAAGCCGTCAATAATCTCTCTTACCATGAATCTCATATGGAGGAGTCTCTTCGTACCATCCACATTCTTAGTCAGAGCATAAAAAGTCGGAACAAGCTACTCGATCATATTGAACAAAGGAACCAAAACAGTGGGGACCTTGGAATGCACGATTCTCTTCTGTTCAGGGGTCAACTTATCAGCAAGATTGACAAGCTTCACAGGAATCTTCGAAACTTCAGCGACAATCTGTCTCAACTGAGCACGATCTTGATCGGTAGGCATTGTAAACTCTCTGATACCGGCTTTGTCCACGGGACGTTGGGCGTTAACTTGTTGTGCTTGTGACTGAGCCTGGGCTTGCTGAGACTGCTAGAGCTGTGCTTGCTGTTGAACCCTCTACTACTCCTGCAAGAGCGCCTGTCTTCTAGCCTGAACTTGCGCCTGGGTCTGAGATGAAGCCATGCCGTTGGTGTTCATAGCGTTGTTGGTGACATTGTTGCCCATGGCGTTCCAGGTCTGCTGTGTAGGTTTCATCCCCATTTGGTTTATGTTACCAGTGGAATTCTGTAACATCGGCTGAGTAGCAGGCACGGAATCGACTTTACCTGACTTGAGCTGCTCCATTCTGATCTGGTGCTGACGCTGAATGAACCTCCGAATGAATGTGTTTCTCTGTTCATCAGTGATAGTACGGGTGATCTGACCCTCATTCTGTAACTTCGCAATTAGTTCTTCGGCGCTCTGCTTCATTTGGATCACCTCCTCTTGAGTCAATGTCAGTGTATTCCTCGTAGGTGGTAGCTGTTGCTGCTGTTGCTGAGCTTGGTTGATGGAAGTTCTCTGTTGCTGCTACTATTGCTGCTGCTGAAGTTGTTGTTGCTACTGCTGGAACTGGGTCTGTTGTTGCGCCTGAGGTTTACTCTGTTGTCTGCTTCTGATGTCCTGTTGATGTCTGTTCAGTTGGGTGTTCAGATCACCCTATAACCCACTCACTGAACCATTGCTTGAGACTTGATTCAATGAAATCTGACTCTGTGTTGGTGGCTGAGAGATACCTTGAGCCTGAGCCTGTGCTTGTGCTTGCTTGAACTGTTTCTGTTGGGCCTGTTGCTTCTGAATGAGTTGCATATGTACACTGTATGCCTGTCTGATGATAGGCAGGTTCTCTCTAGGAATCTGGTTGGCATTGAGAAGGGCAAATATCTGGTCCCAAGTATTCACATTTGGTGGCAGGCTGGGGATTTTCTGTAGCAGTGCAACGGGGATTGGAGAGGTACGAACCAAGGCCACCAGCTCTGGGTTGGGTTGGTATGTTTGACCTTGTTGTGATTGGGCTGATTGAGTCTACTGCAAATTGGAGGTCTATCCAGGTAGTTGTTGTGCCTGCTGCTGCTGCTGCTGCTGCTAGCTGGAGCCCATCTATGTGAAGGAATTTGCGGAACCGTTGTTGATGTGCTAACTCTGTTGGTTGTTTCTCATCTGTTGCGCAGCTTGTCTTGCCTGAGCTTGTTGGGCCAAGAACGCCTGTGACTATTGCAGTTGTTGTGTCTGTTGTTGTTGTTGCTGCTATTGACCCATAGCCTGATTTGGTGCCATGCTACCCATGCTTTGCTGTTGTTGTTGGGGCTGTTGCAAGTTCTGGATTGCCTGTCTCTGCTTGAGTTGGGCAGTACTGTTCTTGATCCCGACAATCTTCTGCTTCAGGTACTGCATGTAGACTTGCTTAGTGCTGGCATTCTGGAAACAGTACTTCTCGAAGTCCTCTGCACTTTGTTTGAGCTTGGAGATGTCGGTGGCAGACGGATTAGGTGTTGATAGTGCCAACTCTCTAAGAGCGGAAACAATCACCTGGACGTACTTCATTCTCTCCTGGGCGGAGACCTCGGCGTGCCAGTCCATTGTGGATGTTGTACGGTGGTATGCCAGACTTGAGGGTGAGTGTGGGGCCTTGGTCTGCGTAGCGCTGGAAGTTGGGACGTTGAAGGTTCAAATATCAGGGTGATAACGGGTTGGGTTTTGGAAATGGGAAGCGGCACCGCAGCTGGGAATGGTTCCAAAAGTTGGGAGCGCTGATTTTTCCGCCGCTACGTCAAACGTTCGGTGAGGATCGGGAGCTGGGGGAGAAGGGGGAAAATTACAAATACTCCCTGCAGAGGAGTAGGAAAATGGAGAAGCATCAATGGACAAGTGTCAAGGATCTATTCTAATCATTTGATGGTATTGATCCACTCTACACCCAAACTGGAAGCCTAATTTACTTTTCAATTCGTTCCTGTATACGCTGGTTGATTGAGCTTCATGTCGTAAGCGCTATGCAGCATGTGCTCCCAGACTAGCGTATACAAGGTCTATTTCTGTAAGCTGTTTGCTGCCAGTTCATCCACTCAAGAGACGATAACCAGTCAGTTAGTATTTGGTGGGATTTTACATGCAAATAGTCTACTTTTGTCTCTCAAAATATATGACCAGAATCCAGAGTAGACCAGAGCAACTCGTATGATCTAACTAGACTTCCCAATTTGGCTAGATTACAATAGCACTAAACATGTACATACACAGAAAGTCAAAAACTGCAGCCCGATCGTTTTTACGATTCGACACCTTTCTTTTTCGCGGGTTCGCGAATCGCGAATCGCCATAACAGCGCACTAGCACATCCGAACACCGCTATCTTACCTCCGCCCACAAGTCCGAGACTTTTTTTTGGTTTGGCAGCGTTTGAACTTTGAAGCAGCTTGAAGTTTGAACTTTGGCACTAGCCCAGCTTTCAAGATCCCACCACAAGGTTCGAGAAAAGTGGAGACAGTAATTTTAGGGCTTTTTTACCGACACCACCAGTTAAAGGCCTGATAACACCTAAGAAAAAACAAATCACCCACAATCGCTTCCTTCGCTTCTTTGATTCGTCCCCTTCAAGTTTGTGATCCACTGACTTCTCGCTGTTCCGCTTATCCAGGGTCAACGATCGACAGCACCGCTTTCCCTTACATCATCGGCGAGTGACGTCTTCTGGTGTTTTTTCTTGTCCAGAAGCGCCCGTGTTTGAGCCTTCAAGTTCAAGTTCATCAAGAGAGGTACACCAACAACCAAATCAAGGACTCAAGACTGTACAATAGGAGCGCATTCACATTCACTAGAGTCTGTTTTATTTATTGAACTGACAGTCTCGCCACTGAAAATCTGCCTTTCACTGACATCATCCCCTCCTATCAGCATCACCTCACAACGACTCCTTCGCACGCTGACAGATACAAACAAGAAGACCGACCATCGCCCACCACCAATCCAGGTGTCCTGTCTAACATGCCATATTCGTGTCCTATCAATGGGAAAACTACACCACTTGACATCCCACCATCGTCAAAAACACCAAGCCGACAGCCCACGCCCGTCTGGATTGCACTTTCAGGTCCCGAAGTCACCACGGCGAATGGTGGAAACAGCACAGGTTCCAGACCTTCTCCATTGAGTGGAGCTCCTTCCATTCCTGCGCAAAGAATTCAGCATCCAGGCACGCCCACAATCATCACTCCATCGCCAATCAAGAGCCCGCAGAAGTTTTACATCTACAACGAAGATGATTCCACAGATGGCAATCAAAGCACGTCATCCCGCCCTGTCTCTCCTCTGCGGCGCCCTCATTCACAACCACAGGATAGAACATCCCCTCTGCGTCGAAACAACTCCAGAAAACAGGCGGCTGCTTTCGGTGGTGGTATTTCTAAACTATCCTTGAACTTGAACGAGATACTTAAGTTTCCTAAAGAATCAACTCACGCCTATTCCTATGCCCATCTCTCGCCAAACTCGTTGGCAGTAAGGCTCTCCATCCTCAAGAGATCTCTAGAAATCCTCATTGACCGCCCAGACCTGATTGAAGGTGGCTTGCAACCCAATGAGATGCCAAACTCATCCCCCTTGAAGCTTGACATCGAGAGTTTTATCACCCAAATGCAAAGTGAGAGAGCCACAGCACCCATCCCACCTTCCCCAACAGTGCCTTCCAATAAGATGAACATACGCACCAACGCATCATCTGCTGCCCTTGCCGCGCTCTTCAACAACACATTACAAGTGCCGTCATCAACCGCAACATCACCCTTGAACACACCTACGAGATCACCAGCCCAACCTAACTTCCCATTCCCGGACTAGAGCACCGACAACACCATTGGCTTGCAGTCTTTGATTGGTCTGTTGCAGGAAGATAAGCTGGTTGACAACAAGACTTCGAAGCAAACACTGGCGAGAAATTTGCATGATTTGTCATTGTCCACAGCCGTCAACAAGGAAGTGGATCCAGAGTTCCATTTGAAGACGAAGCTTCTCTATGCTTTGGCTACTCCTTTCTACGAGCCAATTGTACAAACACCCATCATATCCATGAGCAAGAACGCATCAACATTGGCACTCTCTTCGCTTGGTGAACAATCTGCACAGCCTCTGGATTCCAACAGTGCTAACTCCAGAATCTTCCACAACGTCTCTCAAAGAAATATGTCGCCACAGGCGGTGTTTACCTGTGAGCTCAATGATCCATGGAACTTGAAAGCTGCAAATGATAAGGCATGTTTAGTCTTTGGTGTCTCGAGAAACTCCTTGCGTCGTCTGACTCTGTTGGACTTGATTTCCCCTGACTCGAGAGACTTCGTTCTGAACAAACTCATCTCGAACTCCATCACTAACAGTGAGATGATATTCGCAGGTGAAGTGATTGCCATTGCCAAAAGTGGGAACAAGTTGACTTGGGCGTCGCTTTGGGCCAAAAGAAAGGGTAACCTCATCATTTGCATGTTCGATCAAGTGCCTTGTGATTCTGTCGATTTGGTGATCAATATAGCTGACTCTACTATTGAATCACACAAGACCATCTCAGGCAACAACTTCTTCCACCATTTGTCTACTGTGAAACAAGTTGATGATGTCGTCACGAACTTCACTGAGACTCTACAGCAGGGCAAAGATCATGACTCGCATATTCCTTAGATCATCTTGGATTCACAAACTATCAACGACCAGAGATACTTCACACTCAAGAAGAGTGGGTTCAAGATTCCTTGTGCAATCACCTCGAAGGTGATTGATGAAGATACTGGGAAACTCAAGATGAAGATCCATACAATGCCATACATCGCTGGTGTATTCATTGTTTCATCATCTGACTACAAGGTTCTCTCTTTGAATCAGTCTGTCTCCAAAAACCTGTTTGGCCAAGGTGAAAGACAACTGTTACACAAGTCCATTGATACGGTTGTTCCTAATTTCAGTAAGATCATGAAGTTCGTCAAGAGAAATGTTCAAGACCTCAAGATCATTCCAGGTTTGGTGCTTCCCGAACATTTCTTCAGACAGATGGATGCAGCTGTGGAAGGTAAAGGTGAAAACGGGTTCCTCAACTCCATCGGAATCAACGGTAAGCACGCTGATGGTTCGACATTGAAGGTTGATGTTCAGTTGAGATGCAGTAACACCGACGTTTTAGTATTGTGGATCACGCACTCTAGAACGGTTTATGGAAGTAAGCTCAATCCAAGAGTCGGTTTCAAAGAAGGAACTAAAGTGGAAGATGGTAATCACACAGCTGTTTCTTCACGCAACTCAGAGCATTTCGAGAAGGATGACGATTCGTCTCAAGACATTCCATCTCAGCTTTCTATCTTGAATGAGGATGACATCCAGAGCATTTCGAGATCATCTAGTATGAAATCCAACACTCGAACACCTACTAGTTTGACTGCATCTTCCTCTCCATCTTCCTCCTCGACGCCAAGTTCCACTGATGTTACAAGCCTGGTGGTCCCATCCGCATCCGAGGGATCAGAAACACCTACAGATGTTAGTGGGTATAAGATTTTAGGTCATGAGAATGATGAAGGCAAACTGTTGGCGCTGGAAAATGAAGCCATTCAGAGGAAAATGAGCATGTCTTCTTATTACCCGAAGAAGATTGGTTTGCAAAGACGTGAGAAGTCCTTCAATGAGTTTGAAGT
Source organism: Petasospora meyerae (assembly GCA_030462915.1). Classification (NCBI taxonomy): domain Eukaryota; kingdom Fungi; phylum Ascomycota; class Saccharomycetes; order Phaffomycetales; family Wickerhamomycetaceae; genus Petasospora; species Petasospora meyerae. The sequence goes on along the minus strand of JAKVQR010000259.1, from coordinate 974 downwards.
GCTGAAGAAGATGGGAACAGGCGCATTTGGCCGCGTTGTCCTGGCACAGAACAAGAAGGATCCACTATACAAAGTTGTCATCAAGTTGATTATCAAGGAACGTATTTTGGTTGATACATGGGTGAGAGACCGTAAGCTTGGAACAATCCCTTCGGAGATCCAGATCATGGCTACACTCAACAACAACCCTCATCCAAACATCATGAGACTCATTGACTTCTTCGAAGATGAGGATTACTACTACATTGAAACCCCTCCACATGGATACCCATCCCCAGCAATTGACCTCTTCGACTTGATTGAATTAAAGAAGGACATGGCTGAGTTTGAGTGCAAGTCTATCATCAGACAATGCATCAGTGCGCTCAACCATCTTCACAAGAACGGCGTTGTACACAGAGACATCAAGGATGAGAATCTTATCATTGACTCTAACGGTGTCATTAAGCTGATTGACTTTGGGTCTGCAGCTTATATCAAGCAGGGTCCCTTCAACGTGTTTGTTGGTACGTTGGATTATGCAGCACCCGAGATTCTGGGTGGTGACGTGTACGAAGGAAAACCACAGGATGTCTGGTCTCTTGGTATCTTGCTTTATACGTTGATTTACAAGGAGAACCCATTCTATAACGTGGATGAGATCATGGAAGGAGAGTTGCGTGTTCCATTTGTGACCAGCGAGGGTTGTATCAATCTGATCAGAAAGATCCTTCAGAGAGACATCAACAAAAGACCAACTATGGAGGAGATATCCAGAGACGAATGGTTGAATAGCTGATTGTTTATTGCACGATTGGCATGTGAATGTATATGATCATGATATTTAATACAAGAAGTTCGGACGCTTTGGCTCTCGCTCAATTAAACCTTGCCCTACGTAGCGCGCTTCACTACGGTGGGCAGAGCCCGACCTTCGTTCCGCAGGCTACTTCGGGAGGTTCAATCTCGCTCGCCGAACTTCTTGATTGTGTCGT